>RJWJ010028469.1:0-21375 GCA_004363605.1 Indri indri | reverse complement strand
TAGAGGACCCAAGTCTATACATGAAATTTATTTATATTTCATGTACACCTATACATATAGACTGAAGGTGATTTTATACAAAATTTTTAATAATTTTATGCATGAAACAAAGTTTTGACTGCATTTTGACTACGACCAATCACATGAGGTCAGGTGGGGAATTTTCGACTTATGGCATCGTGTCAGCAGTCAAAAAATTTTGGATTTGGATTTCAGAACATTTCATATTTAATATTTTTGGATTTTAGGATGCTCGGCCTAGAGATTTCAACTTGCATCCATCTATAAAAATATCAGAGGGCATTAAATCATTTCCTGAAATCAAGGAAATCAGAGGCAGCTTTGTGCAGGAAGGAGCAATAAAGATGTGGTTCAAAGCATGAATACTAAAGTCAGGCAGATCTGGGTTCAAAACCTAGCTCTCCCTTTATTAGAAATGTTATCTTGAGCAAATTGCTTCACTTTTCTGAGTTCTAGTGGCTTCATCCAAGCAATGGGAACAATATTAGTACGTGCCACATAAGCTGGTAGTGACTATTCAGTGCATTAGCTCAGTGCCTAGGATATAGTAAGTTGTCACTACTGATTGTTGTTATTCCTTCTCAGCATTCCCACAGGAATTTGCTAGTGCCATATCAACAACTCCATTGCATTGTAGTTACTTGTGTATTTAGCTTATCGTTTCTCTCACATTCCTGTTGCAGTTGGATCTGCATCTATTTCTTGTTTGACTACCACATTAGTTCTAAAACTACCAGTAAAGATTTATTTGGCAATTTATTAAATTTTTTAAAAATCTCTTTTCAAAAAGGATTAGACTATGAAAAGTGTTTACAATATGATTTAAAGAAAAGCGCATGTATGTATTGTATGGCCCAATAAATATTTACTTAATGAAATATCAATGAATGTTCGAATTAACTGATCAAAGAAACTGTACTTATGTAATAAAATAAAAGGCTTGGGTTCAATCAGAAAACATCTAATTTTGAATCCAGGTGATGCCCTTTATAACAGTTTTAGGGAAAAGACTTTATACTGGAATGTCAAAAACTGTGAAAAAGAAATAATTAAAATTTAAATGAGATACCTTACGTGCCACGACCAACCCATGGTGCCTAGTAAACCAATGACACTCAAGAAGATTTTAATGTTTCTGCTTTTAAATATACACACAAACAAAACTCTCAGAATTTTTTTATTGCATTGTTCAGATTTTTGTGGGTATTCATGAAGTTATTTCACCTATGAAGCTGTATAGAAATAATTTAAGATTAGCTATGGAAGCATTATAAGACAATAAAAATTCCCCAAGACACAAATGAAATGAGAAAGTATGTTTTTCTTAGATCCTTTTGTTTCCTCCATAGGAAATTTATTCTATGTTTATTGATAATATTCTGATAAATTTTAAATGAGGGCTTAACATGAAAATATAATTTTATTCTATATTTTATTAAACAACTATTTATTGAGCACTGTATTAGTTTACTAAGGCTGTCATAATAAAGTACAAATGGACCCTCCATATGTGTGGGCTCTACATCTGTAGATTCAAGCAACTTCACTTTGAAAATATTCGGAAAAAAAATGGTTGCCTGCATCTGTACTGAATGCATACAGACTTCTTTTTCTTGTCATTATTCTCTAAACAATATGGTATGACAGCTACTTACATAGCATTTACATTGTGTTAGGTATTATAAGTTATCTAGACATAATTTAAAATATATGGTAGGATATGTATAGGTTATATACAAATACTACATACACCATTTTAGGTAAGGGACTTGAGCATCTGTGGATTTTGGTATCCATGGAGAGTCCTGGAACCAATCCCTCACAGATGCCAGTAGACTACTGCACCATAAATTGGGAGGCTTAAGCAACAGAAATTTATTCCCTCAGTTCTGAGCACTAGAAATCTGCAATTGAGGGGGTCAGCAGGGACGTCTTTCCTTTGAAACTCCGGATAGGATCTTTTCTTGCCTGGCCCCAGCTTACAGTGGTGGCCATCAATCCTTGGCATTCCTTGGCTTCAGGCTGCACCACTCCAATTCCTGCCTTCCTGGTTACCCTGGTTACCCTGGTTACCTGACATTTCCTCTGTTTGTCTCTGTCTTCTTCTTTCCTTATAAGGACATCATCATATTGGATTAGGGCCAACCCTAATAACCTCATTTTAACTTGATTACATCTGAAAAAAAACCTTTATTTATAAATAAGGTCACATTAACAGATACTGGAGTTTAGGGCCTCAACATATCTCTTTCAGGGACACAATTGAACCCATTACAAGCACCTATTATATTATAGGCAATGTCTAAGGTGCTGAGGACGCAACAGTAAGAAAGACAAAGAAAGGAAGCCTTGTGGTAATGGTCATAACATCCATCTTTGCTTTGGGGAAAGGTTTGGGATCCATATCTACAAAGGTGTTTCTCTTTGTATAATTTTTCTATCTAGCTGTTTCTTACATTTCAATACTCCAGTGCTGTACTCTACAAATTCGGCTTCTCATCAGATTTGACATAGATTAGAAAAGTTGTTTGCATTGTATGTCTAGCCTAGTAGGTTCTTAATCTAATAGCATATTAATGCTAAAAAGTATCAAAAACACATAACCACAACATCCCCCTGTATCTGGTTAACAGATGTGGAAACACAACCCATCTTATTACTCTGATTGTATCACAACATTTGCCAGGCAGGAATAATGGTATGCACAGCCCTCCAATTATAGAATTAGACATGGTCCCGATTCAGTTGGCATATTGACAAATTGGACAAAGACATGATGCAAACAGACATTAGGAGGATGTGAGTAACAATAGGGAAGAAAACTCAATGAATGTGCTCATTGTTGTTTGTTCCTTGTATCATTCATATTATAAATATGGAAATACTGAATTAAATAGGAAAAAATGAAAAATCATATTTAGATCTTTTGATGAAAGTAACACATGCTTGTTCTAATTTAGAGTATACAAAGAAGTTAATTCCTCCCTGACTGCCTTCCTTTCCTGTGCTTTTTTCATGTCTGTATGATTTTATGTATACCTATGTGCATTGCTTTAAAGAAAAATAGTACCATTTATGAACATTTTGCAACTTGCTTTTTTCTCTCTAGCAGTTTCATCATATACCTAGAGCAATATTTTGAAATCTCCAACAATTATGGATTAAGCAATTTCTCCTATTAGACCTGTCAAGTTTTGTTTTCCATATTTTGAGACTATGTTAGTAGGTGCATACACATTTAGGATTGTTACATCTTCCCAGTAGATTAACACATTTATCACATAAAATGTTTGTGTCTGGTTCTATTATAATACATTTTGCCTTAAAATCTGCTTTGTCTAAGATAAGAAAACTAAACCAACTTTCTGTTAGTTAGTGTTTCATGGTATAACATTTTAATCATCCTATTTTCTTCAAAATTTCTGGGTTTTTTTCCCCATTTAAAGATGTCCATTGAAAGCAGCATATAAATTATTTTGTTTTTATTTTGTTTAGCTTTATAATCTTTGTTTTTACATAAAGTGTAGTACATTAAATGTAATGACTAATAATTTAGCTTTAGTTCACTATCTTAGTACTTGTTTTGTATTTTCACCATCTACTTTTTTGAAGTCTGAAATATTTTTAAAATTAAACTTCTTATTTTGAGGTAATTATAGATTGACTTGCACTGCAAGAAATAATACAGAGAGATCCTCTGTACCGTTTGCCTAGTTTGCCTCAATGGCAACATCTTACAAAACTATACTGCAATGTCACCACCAGAATATTGGCATTGATTCAATCAAGACAGAAAACATTTTCCTCACTACTAGAATCCTTTATGTCACCATTTTATAGTCACACTAACTTCCTTCATAATCCCATCCATTCCTTAAACCCTGATAAATATAATATATTCTCCATCTTCATAATTTTTTCATGTCAAGAATGTCATGTAAATGAAATCATGTAATGTGATCATATCATCTCATGAAATTTGCTTTATCCACTCAGCATAATTCTCTGTAGATTTATCCAACTTATTGTGTTTATCAATAGTTCATTCCTTTTTTATTGCCGAGTAATATTCCATGATATGTATGTACTGCAATTTGTTTAACCATTCACCCATTGAAAGACGTCTGGGCTATTTCAATTTTTCGGTTGTAAATACTCATGTGCAAATTTTTGTGTAAACATAAGTTTTTTCTTTCTCTGGGATAAAAACACAGAAATGTAATTATTGGGTTATGTTGTAGTGGCATATTTAGTTGTTCTGGGGTTTTGATTTTTTTTTATAAACTGCTAAACTATTTTCTGTTTTACAATGTTTCCAGAAATTTAGTGATCCAGTTTCTCTGCAATTTCACTAGAGTTTGGTGATATCATTATTTCTTTTTTTACTTTATCCATTCTGATAGGTGTGTGGTGATATCTCACTGTGGTTTTAATGTGTATTTTCCAAATGCCTGTGAAGTTGAACAATATTTCATGTGGTTTTTGGTCATCAGTGCATTTTTAATAAAATGTTCCTTCATATTATTGGCCCATTTTTAATTGAAATGCTTATGTATTTGAGTTTTGAGAATTGTTTTTGTATTCTAGATATTAATCTTTAATTGGATATATGGTTTGCAAATATTTTCTCCTACTCTGTAACTAGTCTTTATATTCTCTTAACAGGTTGTCAGAAAGGAAAAGTTTTTAATTTTGATGAGTTCTATTTATCAATTTTTCCTTTTATGGTCATGCTTTTGGTGTCAAATCTAAGAACTCTTTGCTTAATCCTAGCTTCTGAAGATTGTCTTTCCTTTTTTCTAAAATGTTTATAGCTTTACTTTTAACATTTAAGCTTCTAATCCATATTGAGTTAATTTTCACATGGAGTATAATACTTACACTTGTTGTTTTGCCTGTAGATATTCAATTGCTCCAGTATGAATTGTTGAAAAAATTTTATTTCATCTGCTAAATTGCTTTTTCACTTTTGTTAAAAACCAGTTACTTTTGTGATTCTATTTCTGTATATATTCTTTTGTTAAATTTTTTTATTTCATCATATTATGGGGGTACAAATGTTTAGGTTACATGATATAGCACCTCTTGTATTTCTGTATATATTCTTTCATATCAATGCTATGTGTCTCTCCCTCCACCAATATCACACTTTCGATATCTTGAAATTGAATAGACTGATTCCATCCACTTTATTGTTTCCCATGATTGTTTTTGCTATTCTGGTTCCTTTGCCTTTCCATGTTAATTTTACAATGATCTTGTGAAAATATTTCGCTTAGATTTTAATATGAATTATGTTAAACCTTATCTGTTTGAGGAGAATTGATATCTTTCCTATATTGAATCTTCCAGTCAGTGAACACAGTATGTCTCTCCATTTATTAGATTTTTTTTTTACTTCATTCATTAACATTGTGTAATTTTTAGCATAAAAATTCTGTACATGTTTTCATAGGTTAATACTTAAGTATTTCATATTCAGTATTTTTGAGGCATTGTACAGGCTATTTTATTTCTCACTTTGGCCTCCATGTGTTCATTGCTTGCACATAAAAATACATGTGATTTTTGCATGTTTATCTTATATTCTGCAAACTTACTGAACTCACTTATAAAGTTCAGAAGTTTTTTTTTTTTTTTTTTTTTCACAGACTCCTTGGAATGTTCTACACAGGCAATCATGTTATCTGCAAATAGGGACTATTTTATTTCTTCTTTTTTAAATCAGTTCTTATGTTATTTTTTTTTCCTCGCCTTATTATACTGGGTGCAATTTCCAGTACTGTTTGGTGAGAATGGACATCTTTACCTAATTCTCAACTGGGGGAAGGAAGGAAGTAATGAAATTTTCACCATTAAATATAACACTAGCTATAGGGGTTTTGATAGATTTTCTTTTTCAAGTTGGAGGAGTTCCCCTTCATTTCTGTTTTTCTGAGAGTTTTATCATGAATGAGTGATGGTATTATAGCAAATGCATTTTCTGTATTAACTGATATGATCATGTGAATATGCTCTCACCTTTTATTGTGGTAGATTATACTGCTTGATTTTTTTAAAAAAAATACTGAACCAGGCTTTCATCTTTGGAATAAACCCACTTGGTCATAGTGCATAACTCTTTATAAATACTGCTGAATTCTATTTCTTAATTTTGTCTTAAAGTTTTTTTTTGTGCTTATACTATTGAGGGATATTGTCCTGTGATTTTCTGGTTTTGTACTGGTTTTGGTGTCAGAGTAATATTACCATCATAAAATTATTTGATTAGTGTTTCCTTCTCTTGTATTTTCTGGAGGAGATGCAATAGAATCAGTTCTTTAACATTTGGTAGAATTCTCTGGTGAAACAATATGGGCTTGGAGATTTGACAGCAGGGTTAAGGGGAGTTTTAAAGTTATGAACCCAATTTCCTTAAAAGTTATGAGGCTATTCATATTCTCTATTTCATCTTGAGTAAATTGTGATAGTTTGTATTTTTTGAGGAGGTGGTCCTTTTAGTCTAAGCTATCAAATTTATGGTGTCACATTTCTTATTTTTTCACTTTTGATGTCTGCAGAGTCTGTATAGTTATTCCCTGTTCCATTCATGATATTAGTAATTTGTGTTTTCTCTTTGTCTCCTTTTTCTTTGCCAGTTTTGCCAGAAGTTTGTCAATATTATCAATCTTAAAAAAAAAAAACACAGCTTTTCTTTCATTGATCTTATTATTTTTCTGTTTTCAACTTCATTGATTCTGTCTTCATATTATTATGTCTTTTGCTTGCTTGGTTTATTTTACTCTACTTTTTCTAGGTTCTTGAGACGGAAGCTTAGATTAGCGATGAGTTCTTTCCTCTGTTGTCTAATGTATGCATTCAGTGCTATAAATTTTCCTCTCAGCACTGCTTGAACTGTGTCCCACAGATTTTGATATGTTTTATTCTCATTTTTGTTCGGGTCAGTTTATTTTTAAAATTTCCCTTGAGACTTTTTCTTTGATCCATGAATTATATAGAAATGTGTTTTTTAGTTTCCAAGTATTTAGAGATTTCTTCCATTATCTCTGTAATCTTTATTTTAATCCAATTTTGTTTAAAGAACACAATCTGTATGAATTTGAATTCTTTTAAATTTGGGGACCCATGTAAGGTCTATCTTGGGGAGCTTTTAAAATGTGTACTCTACTGTTCTTGCCTGAAGTGTTATAAACGGTGATTAGATCCTGTTAGTCAATGACATTGTTGAATTCTTCTAAATCCTTGCTAATTTTATGTCTAGCTATTCGATCAATTGTTGAGAAAAAGGTGTTTTAACTTCCGTCTTTATTTGTGTATTTGTCTGTTTCTCCTTTTGTTTCTATCAGGTTTTGCTTCACATGTTTTGCAGCACTGTTTTTTGATGCAAGAACATTTAGGATTGCTATGCATTGATAGATGGACACTTTTATCATTATAATATCCCTTTCTGTCTGGTAATGTTCTTTGCTCTGAAGTCTCTCTGTGTGATATATGTAGAACCATTCCTGCTTTCATTTGAGTAATACTTGTAGGATATATTTTTCTACCTTTTACTTTTTAATGGAGTGTCTGCAGTGAGTTTTTTGTAGACAGCATGTAGTTAGGTCATGTCTTTAGTCTAATTGCCAGTCTCTGTGTTTTAATTGGTATATTTAGCTAATTTAATGTAATTATTGATAAGTTAGGGCTTAAATCAATTATTTTATTTTATTTTTCATTTTCTCTCTCTGATTTTTGTCTCTCTGTTTTCTTTCCCCTGTCTTCTTGTGAATTACTTGAGCACTTTTTGGATGTATCTCTAATTTTTTTAAATTTTTATTTCAAAATATTAAGGGGGTATAAATGTTTTTGTTACACAGGTAGCTTTTATGATACTGGAGTCAGGACTATACCTGTGCCCATCACCCAGATAGTATTCCTTGTACCCATTAGGTAGGTTTTTGCCTCTCCCTTCTCTCCTCCCCCCACTTAGTTTCTCATGACTTTTACTTCCCTCTGTGCACATGTGTGTCCCTTAGTTTCAGTTTATTAGAGAGTATATATGGTATGTATTTTTCCATTCTTGAGATATTTCACTTAGGATATATGTCACTAGTTCCCTCCACATTCCTGCGAAAGGTATTAATTCATCGTTTTTATGGCTATTACTCCATGCTGCGTGTATACACACACACACACACACCACATTTTATTAATACACTCATGAATTGATAGGCACTTGGGTTAATTCCACATCATTGCAATTGTGACTTGTACTACAATAAACATTCAAGTGCAGGTATCTTTTTTGATAAAATGACTTATTTTCCTTCGGGTGGATACACAGTAGTAGGATTGCTGGATCAAACAGTAGGTCTATCTTTAGTTTGTTGAGAAATCTCCATACTGTTTTCCATAGAGACTGTACTAATTTACAGTCACACCAATGGTGTATAAGCCTTCTTTTCTCTCTGCATGCATGCCAGCATCTATTGTTTTTGGACTTTTTTAAAAAAGCCATTTTTAACTGGGGTAAGGTGATATCTTATTGTGGTTTTAATTAGCATTTCCCTGATAATTAGTGACATTGAGCATTTTTTCATGTGTTTGTTGGCTATTTGTCAATCTTCTTTTGAAAAACTCTTACTCCTGTCTCTTGCCCACTTTTAATGGGGTTGTTTGTTTTTTTCTTGCTAATTTGTTTCACAACCACCCGAGACTCAATCAGGAAGAAATAGAAGTCCCAAACAGACCAGCAATGAGCAGCAAGATTGAAGCAATAATAAAAAATCTTCCAAAAACAGCAACAAAAATGCTCCAGACCAGGTGGATTCACAGCCAAATTCTATCAGACCTAGAAAGAAGAGCTGATACTCATACTGCAGGATTCATTCCATAACATTGAGAAGGAAGGAATCCTCCCCAACTCATTCTATGAAGCCAGCCTTGATACCAAAGCCAAGAAATGACACAACAAAAATAGAAAACTACAGACTAATATCCCTTATGAATATGGATGCAAAGATCCTCAATAAAATACTAGCAAACTGAATTCAACAGCACATCAAAAAATGATTTAACTCTAGAATTTTAATGTATCACTATACATAGTTTCTTAAGTGACTGTTTAAGTACTATATTATATACACATAACCTATCACAATCTACCAATATTGTCATTTAACCAGTTCAGTTGAAGTATAGAAACCTTATCCTATGTCCCTTTACCCTATGATTGTTCTACATACCTTTGGAAACATATGAGGTGGTGCTATAGTTTTTCCTTCAACCGTGAAGCATAATATAGGAAGTTCAAAGGGCAAAGAAAAGTCTATTATATTCAGTCATAATTTTTCTTACCTTGTTTTTTCTTCCTTCCTGATGTTCCAAAGGTCCTTCTCTTATAATTTTCTTTTTGTTTAGATAACTTTCCTTAGCCATTTTTTTAAAGTGTGTCTGCTAGTGAAAAATTCTCTTAGTTTTACTTTATCTGAGAATGTCTTGATTTTTCTTTCATTGCTGAAGAAAACTTTTACTGAATATAAGTTTCTGGGTTGACAATTCTTTTTTTTGTTTGTTTGTTTTTCAGCAGTTAAAATATTGTGCTACTTCTTTCTGGCCTCCATAATTCTGATGAGAAATCCACTGTCACGTGAATAGTTTGCTCCCTATAGATCAGGTATAATTCTCTCTGGCCGCTTTTCTTGGTCTTTAGTTTTAAGAAGTTTAATTATGATATATCTTGTCATGAATTTCTTTGGTTTATCTTATTTGGAATTTACTCAACTTGTTCAATCTGTAGCTGTATTTCTCTTGCCAAATTTGGAGAATTTTCAGTGACTATTTCTTTGAGCACTTTTCAGCCTTGTCCTCTTTCCCCTGTTCTCTAGGGCTCTTTTGTTATTGTCCTACATGTCCTTGAGCCTCTGTTTATCTTTTTCAATCTATTTTATCTCTTTTTTCTGATTGGGTAATTTCTATTTTTTTATGTTTCAGTCACTGCTTTTTACTTTGTCTCTTCTATTGTGCTACTGGTCTCAGCTACTGTGCTTTATTTTGTTAAATTTTGTTAAATTTGTTCCTATATATTCATATATTTTTAAGAATAGTTTCTATTTCTTGTTATTATATGGACATGATTTGTATATGTTGATTTGTTTTCAGTAATATTGCTAAGTTCTTTAATTAATTTACATCATTTTTGTGTAGGTTATTTTGGATTTTTTAATGTGAATAATTACATTATCCAGGCATAATGAATGTTCAGTTTCTTCATTTCTAGTTCTTTCATTTTTTTCTCTTTGAGTTCTACGCTATCTACATATTTTGTAATTTGTAGGCAAAAGGTACTATTTTGATTGTATAATGGATTAGTAAATGAAATTATAAGAAATTAAATGAGCATTTTTCCATGGTCACAGAAGTCATGTTGTATCTTTCCAGTGTTTTCCACTATATCACACCACCTCTGTCAACCATGATTATATTACTACAAAATTAAAAAGATATGGAAATGAGCAGATGACATACTGAATTGCAACATCCCATTACCACTACCATCACAACTACCACGATAGGGTAAATTGAAAATGAATTAATGTTATTTCAGTAATTTTATGTTTTGCTTTATTTCTCATTCTGAATTTTCTGAACATAACTGGATTCAGCAAATTTGGAAGCCCCCAAATGAACCAGCTTTATAGCATATTGCATTTCATTCCATTTGGACTCTGTTGGTGTTATAGTTTATTTCAGTACAATATCCTGTTTTTCAGCCAGTTCTAACAGTTCAGAAATATCACTTTCATTAAATCAAATTAAATTAGCACTTTTTTTCTGAGAAAATGTCATGACATAGAGAAAAGATATTAGTTTTTGAAATTAGAAATCATAGGTTTTCTAAAAAACCTTTTTAATTTTGAGATAATTATAGTTTCACATGTAATTATAACAAACAATACAGAGAGACAAGGAGATCCTTTGTATTCTCTACTCAGTTTTCCCCAGTCATAACATCCTGCTCCTTATTGTCTGTCTTACCTTCAATCGGTTGTGTTAATTGGATACTAATAGCTATATAGCATACACATAGTTTCAAACTATCACAATGTATCCTCTAAGTCTTCTCCACAGTCTAGCTATAAGAACATCTTATCATTCTAAGGGAAGATATCTCATTTTGTGCTTATGCTTTTACTGTTAATTTCATTGTAGTTAAAGAATGTGCCCTGTATGAATTATACACTTCGGAATTTGAGGTTTCATTTTTATTTGAAGGTAATGAAACTCTGTATTCCATCAGGCTGATTATTTGCATTCCAGTTTACAGTGTTCTTATATGTTTTTGTTTATCTGGCAATTACTGAGTAAAATGAATTTAGGTCTCAAGGTGATAATTTGTCAATTTTTCCTTGTTCTTTCTTTAATAGTTTATGTGCATATTTTTATATTAGATATTAACATATGATTGATGCTTACTAAGTATTTGGTTTATGTAAAAATTCAGGATAATTGCATCTTTCTGGCAGAATGGGTCTTTATCACTTCATGTCCATTTAATTTTTTTGTGTTAGTTCTGTTTTGAATTATTTAAATGTTAATATTTTGCCTCTTTTTTCATTCTTTTCCAGATATCTTTTTAATTACTTTAAGTTTTTATGTGTAATACTTTTTAAGATTTATTTCATGTAAGTCATTGAATTTTAAAATCTAGTCTATCTCAGTAATCTAGAATAGAGGGGAACTGCCTTACTTGGTGAAGAATATCTACAGAAAACCTACAGATGACATTGTATTTTGAGTAGTGAGAAACTTGAAGCTTTTCCACTAAGATCAGGAACAAGGCAAAGATGCCCCTTTTCACCAATGTTTTTCCATATCATCCTGGAGTCTTAGTTAATGCAATAAGAGAAGGAGGAAATAAAAGACATATGGATCATTTGTTCCCAGATGATTGTCATGTGTGCGGAAAATCTAAAAGAATTTATAAAAAATTCCTGGAACTAATAAGTTCTAACTAACTTATATCAAAGTTTCAGTATTCAAGATTAATATACAAAAATTAGTTGGTTTCCTATATAACAGGAATGAACAAATGGAATTTGAAATTAAAAATATAATACTATTTATGTTAGCATCCAAGGAATGAAATATATAACTATAAATCTAACAAAATATGTATGAGTTCTGTATAAGGAAAACTACAAAACTCTGATGAAAAAAATTAAGGATGAACTAAATAAATGGAGAGATATCTCATGTTTATGGAGAGAAAGACTCAATATTGATAAGATGTCAGTTCTTCCCAATTTGGCAATCCCTGATAAAATTCTAAAAAGTTATTTTATGAATATTGACAAATTGATTCTAAAGTTTATATAGAGAGGAAAAATACCCAGGATAGTCAACACAATATTGAAGAAGAACAAAGTTAGAGGACTGATACTACATGACTTCAAAACATACTATAAAGCCACAGTAATCAAGACAGTGTGACATTAGTGAGAAAATAGGCAAATAGATCAATGAAAAAGAACAGAAAGCCCACAAATAAACCCACTTAAATATAGTCAACTGATCTTTGACAAAGGAGCAAAGGCAATACAGTGGATAAAAGATAGTCTTTTAAACAAATGGGGCTGGAACAACTGGGCATCCACATGCAAAAAAAAAAATCAAAACGTAGATTTTCACCCTTCGCAAAAATTAATTTAAAATTGTTCACAGACCTAAATGTAAAATGCAAAACTATAAGACTCCTAGAAAATAATCTAGAAGATCTTGGGTTTGGTGATTACTTTCTAGACATAAAACCAAAGACATGATCCATGAAAGAAAGAATTGATAAGCTGCACTTTATTAAAATTTAAAAAATTTTCTCTGCAGAAGACACTGTAAAAATAACAAAATAAAAAGAAAAGCCCCAGACTGGGAGAAAATATTTGCAAAAGACAAATCTGAGAAAAGACTGTTATCCAAAATATGCAAAGAACTCAAAACTGAACATTAAGAAAACAAACAACCCAGTTAAAAATGAGTCAAAGACCTTAATGAGCACCTCACCTGAGAAGATACATGGAATGGCAGTAGCATATGAAGAAATTCTCCACACTGTGTGTCATCAAGAAAATACAAATTAAAACAATAATGAGATATCACCTATTAGAATGGTAAGAATCCAGAACACAGACACCACCAAATGCTGAGAGTGTGTGGAGTAATGCTGGTAGTTCATTCACTGCTGGTAGGAATGCAAAATGGTATAGTCACTTTGGAAGACAGTTTGGTGGTCTCCTACAAAACTGAACTTTCTTGTCATACAATCCAGTGAACATATTCCTTAGTATTTACCCAAAAAAGCTGAAAACTTATGTCCACACAAAAATTTGCACATGAATGATTATAGAAGCTTTATTTATAATTGCCAAAACTTGAAAGCAGCTAAGGTATCCTTCAGTATATGAATAGGTAAACTTCAGTACATCTAGAAGATGAAATATTTATTGCTTAAAAAACGAGCTATCAAGCCATGAAAAGACATAGAGGAAACTTAAATGCATATTACTAAATGAAAGAAGCCAATGTGAAAAGGCTTCATACCGTATGATTGTAACTACATGACATTCTGGAAAAGATAAAACTGTGGAAACAGTAAAAAGATTAGTGGTTGCCAGCAGCTGGGGAGATGTAGGGATGAATAGGCAAGCACAGAATATTTTTAGGGCAGTGAACCTACTCTGCATGGTACTGAAATGGTGGATACATGTCACAAATTTGTTTGAACCCATAGATTGTGCAATACCAAGAGTGCACCCCAATGTAAACTATGGACTCTGGATGATAACAGTGTGTCAGTGTGGGTTCATCAATTGTAACAAACGTACCACTCTGACAGGAGATGTTAATAATGGGAGTGATTGTGTGGTGGTTAGGGAGCAGGGGCTATAGGGGAAATCTTTGTATCTTCCATTAAATTTGAAGTACTGAACAATAGTTTTTCAGTAGATTAACTTTGTTTTCCTGGCAGAGAATAAAATTACTGATCAACAAAAAGTGCTACTCTTCATTCTTAATATTTATGTTTTTCATTTTAATAAATAATATCACTGGTTTGACCCTTCATAAAACATTACAAAATAGTAGCTATAATAAAATAGTAGAGTTTTTTTGTCCTTCACTTTAGTGGGAGTACTTTCACACTTAATTTTTTATGTGTATTCATATGGAAGATTGTGGCATAGTGTTTTTGAACTATACTTCCTTCTATTTAATCAGGTTAGCTCTGACATCAAATGATGTTTTAATTCATAAAGTAATCTCTCAGAGGAAACATCTGTTCTTTGAAAGCTTGAAAGAACTCACTTGCAAATCTGAATCCAGTGCTTTATGGAGTAGTTTTTTAGGTAAATTTCCCCATTAAGTTTTTTTTTAAAATTTCTTGTTGGAGATTTAGGGTATCTATATTTTGCAAATATGGTCCACTTTATCACAATCATCAGATTTTTTTTTAGTGTGAGCATGGTATTTCTCCAGAGGATGCCAACTGCACTGGGATAAATAAATGCCTCTTCATCGGATTGTAGATAGGATGTCCCATCTGCTCTCCTCTTCTTGGAGAGGTTGTCCCACTGCAGTTCACTACATGTTGTCATTTGGTGCCGGTAGCTGGAATCAGCAAGAAATAAAGGCAGCAGCATTGCACAAAATACAAAAAGACAGGTAAGACCCCAGTGAAGGGCCAAAATGAGGCCTCATGGCAAAAGGTAGCACTGATAGGCTAGACTAGAAACTGATCAATTATAAAAGAACACTCATGTTGTAATTGTTATATTTATTCTTCTGAGCTCTATTTTCCTTTAATGTACTCTGACAGTCCATAATCCTAGTGTTGGGGCACCAAATAAATGCATGTCTTTATGGGCTTTTGCTGCGTATTTTAGAAGCTATAATTTGACAAGCAACTTACTTCTGAGTAACTTTAATTATGACCTCTATTTTATTATGTAGTGAAAGAAGTGATTTAATTGTGATTGCTATTCTTGTAAGGCCAGCATTAACAATAAGAATGAGTAACTTTTGTTTGTATTTTCTGCTACTTTCTGTTGATGCATATTTTTTTATTACTGATAAGAGAAACCTAACAACTTGGAGCAGAAAGTCCTTCAAGAGCTACCACAGGAAGGTACTGAGCCCTTAAGTGGACATCAGCCTGAGCCTATAACAGGCTCTTCCCTGGCTGTGGAAAACCTAAAGGTGACTGGATGTTGGATGGAAAAAAAAGTACCGTGAATCAAGTCCTGAAGGCTGAGATGATTGCAGATGAGAATAAGTGCTAAGGGAATCCATCCCTGCTTATGTGACAACTGTGGGTTATCTCAGCTCCCAAATCTCATCCTCAAAATCTGAATGCAGCTGGTTAATCAGAAGAGACAGATGTCCATATGCGGGTGCCACACATACACAGCTGCATATGCTGCTGAGCATCGGGTTAAGGACAGTAAACATGCTTACCATCTCAATTTAGTTAACATTTAACTGGCTGAACACAAGCCAGGGTTTATTAACTCCTATGCTACTCTGTTGACTTCCTTCAAACTTAGACCATTCTATAATAATGGACTGCTAATTTGGTTTCCAATAATAATAGTAAAGCATGGCGTAGGAATTAGAAGCCCAAAAATGCAATTTTGAATAATAATAGAAATAAATTCTGTGACAAGAAGTCCCAGGAGTTAATACAGGCAAGTGAGGATTCTGATTTTCCTAACTAGGAAATGAATGATTATATGAATGGACATGTCAACAAATTCTTGCCAAATTAATAAAGAAATAAAAGTACACCTTCTCTTTATGCAATTAAGATAAATTTATTTTACTTTAGCTAACATTCTGATATGATAATTGTAGTTAGAAATAAATGAAAAGAACAGGCAGGGAAATCATTTCAGGGAAGCAGTTATTTTCTTAACTAGCAAAATATTTCTGGTATTTTTGCTGTCTATATCTAAAGCAAATTTAACAAAGATCATGTTTATTAAAAGTCCCTTTGGTTTATCCAGATTACTTTTCAAGATCTAGTACTTTACTAGCCTTATTATTTCCTCTTCACCATGTTTTCCCTCATTTTAAATTCTCCATTGAGACTGCTTATCAAGTCGATTATCCCCAAACTCTCACTTTCTAAGTTAAAAAATAGTATATTCAATAACCCCAGAACAAATATAATTTATAAAAAAAATAATTTGCAGTGCCAGCTCTTCGGAGGGATTTCTTTTTTTCCTCCTCTGTGTATGCGTCTAATGAGAGCATGTGTAGCAGGAGAGGAATATACCATTTGGGTTCCCAGATTGCTTGCCCTATTTAGCATTATTTTTTTTTTAAAGTTGCAATTAGTATTAGCCTTAAGAAATGAATGAAAATTGGCGATGAATGAAAAAGTTAATAGATGTTAGTATTGTACTTAGCTAGGGTCTGATCTTGCAGGAGCATTTTATGACTACAGTCTGTGGAGGACATGTATGTCTCTGGTCTGTCTGCCTGGAGCTTTGCACCGCAATATGATGGAAAGCTTTCAGTGGAGAAAGGTTGAATTGCCCTCTTCTTGCTGCCACTGCATGATGATGATGGGGATGCAAGGAAACCACACAAAATCTGAGCCTCATTCAACCTAGCAGACATAGTCCACCTCTTCCCCAGACAAGTGAGAACAGAAAACAATAAAAGTTTAAATGGGCTGGGTCGGGGGCAGGGAGGGGTAGGCATGATGTAATTGAGATGATGTTTTTATCTCCATAGAAAAAAATGGGTCTGTTAGATTTGAGAAAGGAAGCATCTAGACACGTTGCTGGAAAAGAGTGACCTTATGACTTAGAAAAGGAGCATCATGAATTTCCCTTTGTGCAGTTTATCTACCATTTGCCCAGGGGGCACCTTTCTCCTTTGAGTCAATCCTTTGTCTGAGTGGCATAGAAATAAGTTTAGAGAAAGTCTAGAGAAAAAGATAAGAAAGCCTTAGAATAAATAATGTAATTAATATTGGTTCTGAGGTAAGGGTGGGCATAAAATTTTACAATTGAAAATATATTTAAAACTAACTAACAACACTCAGCATTATTAACGGTGCCAAGAAATGACATCTCTCATATACTGCTTGTGGGAATGTAAATTGTTATAATATTCATGAAGGACCATTTGGCAGAATTACAAATGTAAAGTATTAAAGAATGTTCTATGACCATGTAATTATAATACAAAATAATCTACCGTAAGAAAATATACATGAGTAAAAAAAGTAAGTAAAATATATGGATGTTCTTTAAAACACTGCTTATAATAGTAATAAAAAAAGGAAACATACTAAATAACCGGTGATAAGAGACGAGCTAAACAAATTATGGTGTATTGATACAATGGGATACTATGCATTATCTACAATGTGCTCCCATTTGTGTAAAGACTTGAAAATCCTCTGAAAACATACGCACACAAAAAGACCTTGAGATATGAAAATGATGAACTTAATTTTGTTTTGTGTAATTTTTTGTACCACAAGCATGACTGTATTTTTCAACATAAGCTGTTAGAGTATAATCAACACATAAATACATGAAAAAATATACCTGCTTACTTAGTGTAAAGATCTATGTCTATGTATAATCCTCTTCTCTTAAAATGAGTATGTTGTTACATATATTTTATGTAATAGTATAATATATATTATGTTATATGCTTAGTTAAGTACAGAAAAATTGAAACAGACACATCAAATGTTAATAAGGATTAAAATCTCTGATTGGAGGAGCTGTGTGTGAATTATTTAGTTTGTGGGCTTTTCTTTATGTTCTAAGTTTTCTTTAATAAGTTTTATAATCAAATAAACATTTATAGAAAAGCTATTGGTGGATGCTTTCACGACCAGTTCTGGAATTTTTTTATTTTTTAGAATTTTTAATATGATAATTCAAGTCTTTTGGGAAAGTTTTCTTGAATTACATATTTAAATATTCTGTTCCTTATTTGGGGTTATTTCCAGTCTTCATTTATGTATAGGTTAATCCTCTTTGCTTTTTTTCTGCAACTATCACTTTTTTACAAGAATTTTTAGTTCCTTTTTGATTCTTATTTAATTTTGGCTGTCTTTCAAAATTCCTCTAATATCTCACTATATTTTCATGATTTCTAGTCTCCTTTATTTTTCTATTATATATTTTTAAAATAATTTTATTCTTTTATTATTTTTCTCTTCTTTGGGGAAATCTGACAGATCATATTTTATTTTATTTTACTTATTTCATTGTCTTTCCATTTGTCCATTTCCATTTCCAAATGTATTTTTACATTTCTGCTTTAAGATCTTCTTTCAGAGAGGCAATTGCTTCATTATTTAAATAAAAATTGGATAATTATTTTTTACATTTTTTTCATAAGCTAAGTTGCAACATTTTTTCTGGTGAGTAGTCTTATCTACTAGAAAGTTATACTGCATATTTATTAATATTATTTTGGTGATTTATTTTAATCCAAGCTCTGCTAGTGGTTTTCTTTTTTTTTTTTTCCTTTTCTTTGATTCCATTGTTACATTAGTTCAGTTTTTCTGGACCAGCTATTTGCACGGGGTTTCTTTGGTCAGAGGGGTATCTTAATAGTATTCCAGCTGCTTGATTTTTCATAATGCAAATCTAAATTCTTCTTAGTTGCCCCAAATTCTATGTCTCTGTGATTCTTCATATGGTAACCCTACTTTCTCTGCTTCTATAAACCAAACCTAGTCCAGGACTCCTGCTGCCAGCAGTTCACCTCTGTCCTTCCTCCTGCTGTTCAAAAAAAAGATATAGATATTTCACCTTTGGTTGTGCCTCTCATCTTCAGAAAGTGTACATGTGCTAGTGCTTCTGAAATCTGCTGTGACTGAGCCCTCTTGCCGAGTCCTTTCTCTGCTGCTCTGTCTCTTTTTCCTCTCATGAAGCTCTTTTATTAGGGTTCTGGGCAGTCATATGTGTACTTTGGAGTATGCAAAATATGATTGCATCCATACTATACAGAGTTTGATTTTCAGGCTTTCATTATCCCCATTGCTTTTGAGTAAGTGGAAGGAAAAGTCCTTATGGTGACCTGAATAATTGGAAAAAAAATGTGAGATTAAATCTATTAATTGATTCATTTATGCTTTCATTCTTAGTTTATAATGGTTTAGAAAACATTTTCATATCTCCATGTCACACTCATCTATGTTTTCTTCAGATATATCCTTAGAATCACTTTTTAATGTAAATATTTATTTTAGCAAGTATGTATGTGAAACAAGATTCTAAATTCACTTTTGTGAATAGCTACCTAGCATTCCCAGAAAACTTCACTAAATAATCTATTATTTCAACAATGAAAACATCTTGTTTAACAAACATTAAGTTTTTGTATATAATTTGTTTTGTTAATATTTTATCTATGTGAGATTATTTTAATTTAGATTTATGAAACATTTTAAATCTATTGTAGAAAAACTTCTCTTTTTTCTTTTCTCTTCAAAATCACATTTTCAAATTCCCCAAAACTGATTTGAGATCATTATTGAAATTGAAATAAACTGATATATTCATATAATAAGAATTGACTTAAAAATCATTGAGTAAACTTCAATGTTCATCATTAGTCTTTTTCTAGCAAATCTTTGAGATCCATCTAAGGAAACTGGATCACTGTTCAATTAACATATTTTCAGGAAGTACACATGGTACTCTCTCAGACCCTGCATATTTAAAGATGTGTATAGTGGGTTTTACTAACAAATCAGCTTGCTATAGATTTCTTGGATTAAAAAGTTTCCTCTTAAAGCATAGAAGTCAATCTCTGTTGATTTCTTGCATTCAAAATGATGAAAGAGATGTCTTAAACTCAAGTTTTCTTTATATATAAGTGGCCTATAACTTTTCCCTGGTGACATTGCCATTTTAAAAGATGGGCAGTTTAAAGTAACTTCATTTAATATGATTCTACTGGTGCTGAATCCACAGAAGTTTTCCATAATTTCTCTTCCAATCTCCATGACCTGTGCTAATTTTATCATATCTTTAGAGTCTATTGATTATATTGGTAATAAAATGGGCAGGAACAAGTTAAAATGTCTGCGTTAATAATTTCATCCTCTCTGACATCTATAAATTTATTCAAACAAGGGTGCTAAACCTCAAACCATTTATGAAACTTCTAATTTATAGTAACTTGCTCTTATGATAAATAGTAGACACCTATAAATAATTTATTTTTTTCTCAACAACTGTAAGTTATCCAATTTTAATAAGAAAACAAAAAAGTTAGTGAAGAACCCAGGAAATAACATTTTAGTCTGAACGATGGAGTTTATGACTAAAATGTCTGGAGAATTTCTTGTGTGACCAATAATCTTACTTCAAAGTTAATTCCAAAAGATAATTCTCAAATTTTCTTAACTCTTAGAATCATTGAAGTAAACAATATATCATCTCAAGGTTATTATTTTTACAAATAGCATTTATGAGGGTTTTTATGCTCAAATACGCATATAAAATCAATCTCTATACTTTACAGTCACACCACAGGTAAAATTATACAGAGAACAAATTATCTAATACTTATTGAATCAGATTCTTCCAATTCATACACTATTCACTATTTCAGTGAAATGAATAGAGCTCTAGTTGCCTGAAAGAGTTATTCAGCTTCCAAAAGTGCTTGGCTTCTTCCCAGAAAGTCATTTACACAGTGACACTTTATGAGTGATAAAGTGATATGAAGAGGTACTTATATGCCTACAAGAGCATACATCTGCTAATAACTGGAATTGCCCTAAGAGCCAGCAGCAACTTCTTTTGAATGTCTTCAATAGTGGCAAACCTTCATCTTTTTAGGGTAGATCTGTTTTTTGATCTAGTCAACTAAAAAGAATTGTTCAAGAGTATTTTATGCATTCCAAAGCTCACAGAAAATCTTCTGCTAAACTAAAAATAATCTTATGGCAAATTACACTTGGTAACTTTATGACATTATTAAAAATGCAAATTAAGAAACCATAGACATTTTAGAATATTGCATAAATGATTCTTTGGCTTAAATAGATTTCTAAAACATGATACAATATTTTAAATTAATGCCCAATAACAATAAAAAAAATGTTTTACCTGAGTCTTATCTAGTAGGGAGGTTTAATGGACACATAACTGTAATCAGTCATAGATATTATATAATTTAATTAAAAACAGTCATGAAGAGTACATATTCATCTGTAACTTTAACTTCTTTTTACTTTTTTTTTTTTTTTTTTTTTTTTTTTTTTTTTTTTTTTTTTTTTTTTTTTTTTTTTTTTTTTTTTTTTTTTTTTTTTTTTTTTTTTTTTTTTTTTTT
>RJWJ010028468.1:0-21392 GCA_004363605.1 Indri indri | reverse complement strand
AGAACCCACCTCTCGGGCTGTAAGAGTGGATTGCTGTTAATTACTGTAGGGAGTGAGTTAATTGCTTGTTAATTGCTATGAATGTTAAAAACTAATTGCTACAGGAGTACCCACCCAGTGCCTGTCACATGGTGAGCATTTGGTACTTAGCTGTTACTGTCATGAAGGAGCCAACATTTGAGCTCCTGCTCTGAGCCAAACTTCATGCCAGGCCCCCAGGACCTTGGGAGACAGTGCAGAACTGGGCAGAATGTGATCCTTGAGTACCCTGAGCCCATGGGGGTGGCCAAGGGGAGGGCTGGAAGCACCCAAATGACCTGCAGAAAGTACAAAACATGACAAGACAGAGTCAGAAAAAGGCGAGGTGCGGGGGCGCTTCCTGGAAGAGAAGGGTTTTGATTGATGCTTTGATAGCTGGGAATCTAACAATAGTGTAGCTAAGATTTATTGAGCAGTTAGTATGTGCCGGGTGCTGTAAGTGTTTTCCCTGTATTGTCTTATTTAAAGCTCCTAATAGGCCGGGCGTGGTGGCTCACACCTGTAATCCTAGCACTCTGGGAGGCTGAGGCGGGAGGATCACTCGAGGTCGGGAGTTCAAGACAAGCCTGAGCAAGAGCGAGACCGCATCTCTACTAAAAATAGAAAGAAATTATCTTGACAACTAAAAATATATAGAAAAAATTAGCCAGGCATGGTGGCGCATGCCTGTAGTCCCAGCTACTCGGGAGGGTGAGGCAGGAGGATCGCTTGAGCCCAGGAGTTTGAGGTTGCTGTGAGCTAGGCTGACGCCACGGCACTCTAGCTCGGGTGACAGAGTGAGACTCTGTCTCAAAAAACAAACAAACAAACAAACAAACAAAGCTCCTAATGGCAGTAGGTAATAGGGACTGTTAAACCCATTTCATGGAAGAAGAAACCGAGGTTTAGAGAGATTAAGACACCTGCCCCAAATCACCTAAGCCTGAATTTGAATTCTTAGATACCTGAGTTCTGAAGCTCCACGCTCTTCTGTACTCTAGGGAGAGGGAGACAAAGTTGCAAAATTAGGGGAGAGGTGGGTACAAGAGTGAACTGTGCCCCTGGGGGTATGCCTGCTCGATCACATGCAACCCTTACAACAAGCCATAGGAGGCGGACAATGTCATTATTTCCATTTTGCAGATGAGAAAACAGGCTCGAAGCAGTTGAGCATTTTGTACAAGGTCAAACAACTAGAAAGTTGTGGCACTGGGATCTGACCCCAGGTAGCCCAGTTCCCAAACCTATGTTATTTCTCTGATACTATGGATGTGTCCTGGAAACAGGAAGTAATTGTCCAATGTGGCTAAAGATTTAGGTCCTCGAAAAAAACAAAGTATGGAGCAGTTGGGACTGGATTTTAAATGGGCTATATGCCCATTCATCCAGTAGGCAATGGGGAGCCACCAAAGATTGTAGAGTAGGGGCATGGCAGGGCCAGAGCTGCACCTTCTGAAGATTAATCTTGTTGCAGCACCTAAGATGGATGGGATAGGGATGAGAGAGGCAGCGGCAGCCCCATCAAGAGACAGCACCAGGTGATGCTGACTTTGGATGACAAGTGATATGGACAAACTGGCCTTTTGCTGGGGAATGAAAACAGAGAGCTCCCTCATGAGAAACAGCCAGGGGCAGGGCCATTAGCCTTATCAAAAAGCTGATTGCTCTTAGCAAAGTATTTAATACGATTTCCTGCTATTAGGGCCAAAGCTGGACTAGCAAGATTATTAATTCTAAAGATAATCATTAAGCTGGGTGGACCGTATTTTAATATATGGCAACAGGCGAGCCATTGTCATTTTTCCCCTTCTATCTTGATTGCAGGTCACCCAATTAGAGCAGCCTCCAAGTGCCCCTTCCTGGAGCTAGTGAGATAAGGCTTAATGTCCTCAAACAAGAGCTATCGGCTGTGACTAGAGGCCTATAAATATTAATAAATCTATAATTAGTCCCATGAAAAAGGGGATCAATCCAGGAGAAGGTTCCACCCATTATTAGTAGAAATCACTTTTGCTGGGAAAGCAAGGCTTTTCTGTTCCAAATGCTGGCTGTTCTTTGTTCTGGAAGGATTCGGTTGTGTTGGATTTACCAGACTGTGATTCCCATCTACCCTGCCACAGCACTGCAGGGGTGGTTGGAACACCTCGAGGGCCCCGCAGGGGAGAAAGGCTCTCCAGAGCAGATGGCAGGAGAAGGTTGGGGCCCCCATGATCTTGTCTTTAATCATTTTTATTTTTGACTTAAATCATTTCAGTAAGTTTTTGTATTTCAGAATCCTAACGAAAAACAACTTTCTTATTCTTGGTGTCAAATTGGAATGAAGTATTGAGCTAAGTGAAGGGGGCTCGTAGAGCAGTAGGGTGCCCAGAGATAGGAATACATGCTATTTTTCTATTTAAACATTTGTATTGAGGTATAATATATACAAATATAAATACGCAAATCTTTCAGTGTATAGCTCAATGACTTTTTACATATGTATACACCTGTGTAACCACTACCCAGATAACGACAGAGAATGTTGCCATCAACCCCAAAGGCTCCTTTGTGCCCTTCCCTGTCCCCATTCCCCCAGGGGGTAGCCACCCATCTGACATCCAGTACCATAGACACAGTTTGCCTGTTCTTGAACCTCATATGAATGGAAACATATAGTATGAGGTATGTTCTGGGCCTGGTTTCTTTCATTCATTATTATGTCCCCAAATCATAGGTGATTTATCTGTTTTAAAATAATACTGTGTTTTTTTTCCTATCACAAAAGTAACAGCTGTCACTGTAGAAATGATATAAAGCACAAATAAACAGAAAATGGTGGGCATCACCTTTGTACCTGAGTACTTCTAAGACCACCTCTCACTGTTGCTTTGATTATATTAGATGTGCCCAATGTGGAAATTTTGGAAAATAAAAGACTCTTGGTTGCAATGGACAGAAACCCAACTTCGACTGGCTTGAGCAAGATTCAATTTGTTGACTGAAGTAACTGAGAGATCCAGACACTCAAACAATGTCTCTATCTCTCTCTCCATCTTTCCTGGGCTTGGATTTGTTTATGCAGACAGGCTCTGTCTATGGCCAGAAAAGTCACCACCAGCAATCCCAGACTCAAACTTCCATTTCAGCAACCTTAACTAAGAGCATCTCTCTCCAGGTCTCTATAGCAATCTCAGGGCAAACTCTGATTGGTGTTGCCGGGGCCACATGCCCATCCGTGGACCAATCACTGTGGCTGGGTTGATGGGGGACTCTGATTGGCCAGCCTGAGTC
This sequence comes from Indri indri, assembly GCA_004363605.1. Classification (NCBI taxonomy): domain Eukaryota; kingdom Metazoa; phylum Chordata; class Mammalia; order Primates; family Indriidae; genus Indri; species Indri indri. The sequence continues at coordinate 18,104 of RJWJ010028468.1, read as the reverse complement.
AGCTGGAGCAGTGTCCTTACAGCCCCACCACAGGCAGGGAGTTGCGGGGTGGAGATCCCAAAGGCACTAGAAGAAGGAAGACTGACTGAAAAAGTGCTGGGGAGACCAAAGTAGGGCAACCGTGTCTTGCACATACAGTCAGCAACAGGATAAGAAGATGTCTGTCTGCCGTGTGGGGCAAGACATTCTTCAAGGATCAGGACCAGGACTGTTTTGTCTCCTTAGTGCTCTCTTACCCAACTGTCTCATTCTTCTGTCCCCCACTTGTGCCTCCGCCTCGTATTTTTCAAGGTCAAAAAAGCTTTAGGCTTGAAACAAATGAGGCATCACGTGGAGAAGACAAACCTTAACAATCTAGTCAAAACCAGTAGACCGTGCACTCTGTGTGTACCAGGCCAGCCTCCTGGCGGGGTCCTCGGCATCCGGCCCAGAGCCTGGCACAGAGATGGTGTCATCAGATGTTTGAATAAATGGGCGGAGATAACAACAGCATTTACGGGGCGCTCACTGCGTGCCAATCCTCCTTAATTCTCTCGACATCCTGCTTTATTCCGACAATTGTCTTCTGTGGTGTTATTTTGATTCCCATATAACAGATTTGCTCTTTTATTTATGTCATTGTTTATGTAAGTGTCTAGGGTGTACAGGAGAGGCGCGATACCAGCTCTTTTTGTGGAGCTTACAATCTAGTGGATGGGGAAATTGAGGCAGACACACAAGTTCAGCGTAGTGGAGCGTGGGGAGGAGGGTGAGTTTCGGTGGGGGAGGACTCTGGTTCTCCATCTGGGAGGAGTCCAGTGATGAGAGGGATCCCCTGAGCTCTGAGGTGGGCTAGAGGAGAGGAAGGCATCTTCCCCAGGCCTGGACCGGTTTCAGCCGGTCTGGGGCGTGCAGGGCCGCTCCAGCCGGGCCCTCTCCCCACCTCCTCCCCTTCTCTGTCTGTTTGCCCCGCTACCTCCCCTTTCTCCCCTCTGCTGCTGCTGGCACAGTGATTGACGCGGTAATTGGCGCGCGTAGGCACCCAGCTAATTGAGGTCAGGTTGCAGATTGCGGAGGCGCCTTGCAGGGGAGGTGCTCGCGGGGGGATGCGCGGTCCTTCCTCCTCCAGGGCCTGGGGTGGGGGCAGTGGGGCGGAGCATGGAGGGCCCCAACGGCTCTCTCCAGAGGCGGGTGTCCTGGGGAGGACTCCTGGGCGCTCCCATTTCGCGGGGATGGGAGACTCCAGGCAGCGGGCCTGAGCAGGGCAGGTTGCATTCCTCCTGGTGCCCGAGCTGCTGGGCCGGTGCGGAGCCGCACGCGGTCTGTCCTTGCCACTCACAGCAAGCGGGGAGGCCTTGGCAAGTCATTCCTCCTCTTTGAGCCCCACCGTCATGCATTCATTCAGTCACTAATTCGTTCCTTCACTCATTCATTCATTAAAAAAAAAGGCCATTTATTGAGTGCCTTATGTGTTTCGGGCACTGGAGATAAAGTTGAAGTAAGACAGACACGGTCCGCCCCCAGGAAGCTAGCGGTGGGGGGAGAGGTACAGGAGTCAGAGACACTCTGCAGGGAGGTTATTCCCATGGGGTGGGCACGGAAGGCCTCCCCAGGGAAAGGACATTAGGGCTGAGGCCCGAGGGACGAGAACGCCGTGGGAGCAGGCAGTGTGTGTGCCTGTGTGAGACGCAGGCAGGGGGGGCCCCTCTCTAAGACAGAGGGGCAGCAGGGCCTGGTGACCCAGGGTTTCCTATGTACGTGTCATCCTGCAGTGTGCTTGTTTGGACTCAGAGTCCCGAGATGGAGCCGTGTTGGTACGTGTAGTTCTAGTACGTTCATTCTGCCTGTGCTTTTCCCACCCCTCTGAGCAGCTGCTTACGCAGAAAGCAGTTCCACAATGGTTTCTGAACCCACCACTGCAGAGGAGATTTTCCAATCTGCCGAGCCCCAGGTTTGGCCAGTTTGGGTGAGGGCAAGAAAGCTGCTGGAGCTGGAGGTCGTTGCAGAAAGCTGACATGGAGCAGACAGGGCAAAAACTGCACAGGGGAAGATTTATCTAGCCTTGCAGATACCTGCCCCGCCCCGCCCCTCATGCTTACAGAAGTCAGGGAAAGGGGACTGGACTGGGAGACACATGGCCTGAGTCCTCATCTCAACTCAAACTCAGTGTAAAACTTTGGGGAGGTCCTTTCCCCTTGCCCATCTGTAAAATGGGTGTATATGTGAGAACAAGACAACCTCAATCATTTCGACTAGTTTCCTGTCTGTGTTTTCTTAGATTCTGTATCTGACCATTTGGCGTCCATGAATCACAGGGCCAAGCTAACAGCCACTGCGATTCAGAGCCCGTGATGGGAACCACTTCCTTTATCTAACTCTCACACCAAGGCATTATTTCCCCTTCCCTAAATCAACCCAGGGCCAGGTGCCGGCCAACTAGGGACAGCGCTTATGCCCTGACAACTGCCAGAGTGGTTCCGACTGGCCAATCCCAAGCCCCTCACCCTGCTTTGCCTTTCCCAAGGAAACCCCACGGGCTGCGGCCTTGCCTTCCCCTCCTGCCTGTTTCTGCCTCCTGACCGAGCCTGGCGCTTCCCCACGCGGCCTGTGTGGCCTGGCATGCCCCCTCCTCTTGGGAACCGTAATAAATCCTTCTTTCAATGGCATTAGCTTCTCCGTGTCATCACTCGGTCACCTTTATAAATTAAGACCTGGACACAAACCAGTTTCTCAGATGGTTGTGTGAAGTCCCTTTAGGGGCCACCGAGAGGGCTGCAGAGAAGAGGGGCCAGCTGGGCTGGAGGATTTGGGTGTGTGAGCCACAGATCCCCTCCCTGGCCCCACGAGAGCCATCCTCTGGGACATGTACAGAGGCCGCGTCCGGTTCTAGGAGCTCATTCATCTCAAAGATTTGCTCAGGCTCCCACCCTGGTGCTATGTGGATGTGGGTCCATCCACTTCAGTTTCATGTTTTCAGGGGGGTTCTTTGATTATTTGCTTTGGTGACTGAAGAGGCCTTGGGGGCCAATTGTTTGCCGACGGCTCCCAGCCCCACCCCACCCGTCTACGCTCTCCTGTTATTGCTGGGGCTAGAAGGCTGCAAACCACATTTTGCAGAGGATCTCATCGGCCGGGGCCAGTAGGTTTTGCCAACAGGAGTCCCTGGCGACAGGTGAAGCACAGTGGTGGCAGCAACAGACAACTTCAATCAGCAAACGTGGGCTCCAGGGCGTCAGTGGTTCCAATAGTGACTGCGGGGGTGGCTCCTGCTCAATGGCAGTGGCAGCACCTGCGGCAGCTCAGCGGTGAGTGCTGGTCTGTGGGCCCAGCCTGCAGTGGCAGCAGCTTCTTGGTGTCACCCTCTTTTCCCTTTTGCTCTTCCGCTACCCGCTGCGACACCTTTGAAATAAATTTCATGCTTTCTGTCCTTCTCTGCTTGAAACATCTGGAGTGGCTTCTGTTTCTGTGACCGAACGATGATGGAATGATGACGGTACCTGTATACCTTGGATAATTAGAAAGGTATGAAAAAGACCTCATGCTCACTTGGACATGAGTGCCGTCTTTGGTTGCATCCCTAGGAGTATAGTGCCTGGATCTAGGAGGGTGACGTCTGGATTTCCTCTGTGCTGATTAGAGGCAACATGGAGGACAGAATTGGGCTGGATGAGATTCCGGGATTCTCACTAATCCTGAGTGGCAGGTGGGCAGTGTGGCAGCTGGTTAGAAGTTACTATGGTTTGAATATTTGTCTCCTCCAAAACTCATGTTGAAATTTAATCCCCAATGTGGCAGTCTTGAGAGATGGGGCCTTTAAGAGGAGACTGGGTCATCATGGAAGTCAGACTGCTGGCTTTATACGAAGGGGAAGAGGGACCCGAGCCAGCCCCCTTGCCGTGCGATGCCCTGCGCTGCCTCGGGACTCTGTAGAGAGTCCCTACCAGCAGGAAGCCCTCACCAGATGTAGTCCCTCTGCGTGGACTTCTCAGCCTCTGTAACTGTAAGAAATAAATTCCTTTTCTTTATAAATTACCCAGTTTCAGGTATTCTGTTATAAGCAACAGAAAATGACCAAGATAGAAGGTAAGATTCTAAATCATCTTTTGTCATCTGAATTATGGCATCAGCCTCCTCAGTGGTCCCCCTGCCTCCAGCCTTGTCCCCTCCAGGTCACTTTCCACCAGAGGGAAATGATGCAAAAACTGTTCCAACCAAGCGATCTCCCTACTCCCCCAAGTCAAAACCCCTCCATGGTTCTCTGGTGCTCAAAATTTCTACCTTGATGTTCAAGGGCCTCCCTAGTCAGACCCCTGCAGAGCTCTCCAGCCTCTGCGTGGTCTCTCCCTGCCCTGCAGTTTCCATCTGGCTGTCCCGAGTCACCTGCAGTTCTCTGAACGTGCCACGCTCTACTTACTCGACCGATATTTATTAAGCACCTACCACGTGCCTGGCACTGTTCTAGGCACTGGGGAATGGGCACTAGACAATTCCAAGTCTCTTCTTTCCTCTCTCCTCCAGCCCTCTGTATGTGCTGTACGAAGCATTTTGCTGGAATGTTCTTTCTCGACAGGTTTCCACCACTTTTCCTCATTTCACCTTGTTATCAGCTGCTGTCACAGCTCGGCTGAGGCAGCACCTCCTTGGGAAACCTTCCCCTACCCTGATCCCTGTCCCTGGGCTGCTTAGATATTTCCTTCATGTCCCTACAACCTCTGAGCTTCCTCTAGCCTAAATATGGATCTCTGAATTGCCACTCCTGGTTTCACATGGGGAGCTTTCATTAGGATGGCAGTCCTGGCATTGGATTTGCTCCTCAGAGCTCTGGGGGTGGCACTGGGGACGAGGACCTGGACAGGGTGAGACGGAAATGGGCTGGTGTAGGCTGGTAATTTACACAGCTGTCAAAATCAGATCTTTCATGCTTTTGGCCAACGGCTATTGTAAAAAATTTAGAGTGAAATATAACACACAATGTAATCTTCAGAGTAAATTATAAAACACAAAGCAGAAACAAATGAGACAGGCAATGCCCTCTCATTGAACCTAACCAGTTTCCTCAGCGATGACTCCAGGCTGGGTTGGAAACCACTTCTGCCGGGTCTTTGGAGCAGCAGGGTCAGGTGATGGGAAGAGTCACAAACATATGTGTGGCTTCCAGCGACTGGAGTTTCCGGATTCACTCTCTTTTGTTTGAAAACTAGTTTTAAAATTATTGCAAAAGTAATACATGCACACAGTGAAATAGTCAATTATTACTAAAGTCACAGAATGAAAAAGTCTCTCTCCCACCGCAGGCTCTCAGTAACCCCTCACCAATAATGATTTATTGTTTATCTCACCTGAAAATTCCCATCCCTTTGCAAGTATGTACATACACAAACAATCTCTCTCTCTCCAACATGGTTAATATGTTACTTACCGCCTGCTTTCTTCACTTAATGGTGTGTCTGGGAGATAGTTTCATATTAGTTCTCTTAACAGCTGTATAATAATCCGGTGCATGAATAGACCATAATGTACTCAACCAGACCCTACTGATGAATATTCAGCTTGTTTCTTCAGTATGTCTGTAAGAGAAATTTCTAGAAGTGAGGTTGATATCGGTAAATGTTTCCAAATTACCCTCTTTTAGGGGACATTGATGATGCTGCATCTAGATCCACTTGGGTCTTCTGTGGGTTTGGTGTGCCTCCCCGACTTCTGTGTGCTTTGCCTCTAAGAGTTCAAATCTGTGACGTTCTTCGGCTACTGGAGCTGCCTTGCCCATACAACAGGCCTGAAATGCCTGGCTGTTAAGTCCCACCTGGGGGGACTTGGTCAGTGACAGACTGGTGCAGCAGTGTGAAAGTCCAGTGCCTTTGCCTTGAGATAGACAGACTCTGACTCTTGCCTGGAGACAGACAGACTCTGAGGTCTACTGTATACTGAGAGCTCCCCATGGGATCTGGCTGAGGCTGGGACTTCGCCTAACATCTCTCTGTGGTTGGCACACACTCTACGCTGGCCCTAAGGTGCTTGCCTTCTGGTAGTCATGCCCTTGTGTAATCCTTTCCTTTTGAGTGTAGGCTCTGATGCGATGTCACTTCCAAGATTAGGCTATAAAAAAGACCATGGCTTCTGTCCTTGGGGGGCTCTCTTTTGCTCTCTCTCCCTTCCAGATTCTCTCTCTAGGGGAAGCAAGCTACCCTGTGGTGAGTGGTCCATGTGGCAGGGAACTGATATCTCTGGCCAACAACCAGTGAGGACCTGAGGCCTGTGTGCACTCACAAGAGTGAGTTTAGAAGCTCCCCGAGTCGAGCCTTGAGATGACTGCAGTCCCGGCCAACACCTTGACTGTCGCCTCCTGAGACACCTTGAGCCAGATCCATCCAGCTACGCCACTCATGGATTCCTGGCCCACGGAAACTGTGAGACAGTCAATGCTTGTTGTTTCAGATGCTAAGTCTGGGGTAATTTGTTATGCGGCAATAACTAACCAATGCAGGAGTCTCGCTTGGCTTCCTCCCCTTCCCTGTCCCGCCTCCCCCCTCCCTCCCCAGTCTTCCCCGGGAGCACTCTCCTAACAAACCTCTTGCACGGGCATCCTCGTCTGCTTCTAGGGAACCCAACCCAGCACACCCCCCAGGTCATGCCAACACACACTGCTGGCGTTTGGAGGGGTGAGGGGCTGCTTCCCCATGGTCTCGCCTACACCATGTGCATCAAAGTTTCAAACTTAAATATAATCTCAAACTGGACAATCCAAATTAACACTAATCCCAAAGAGAGGTCCATAGTGGGGTCTGCGCTCCGGACCCTCCTTCCGCCCTCCCTGTCAACTCTCACCTCTCTGACTTTGCTTAGGCTGGGCTTTGCCCTCTCTTCACCTGTCCATGTCTTTGTCCTTCCCACCTAAGGCCCACATCCTAAATAGCCGCCTTCCAGAAGTGTCTCCTGGCCTCTCCTTCTAGAAGCAATGCTTCTCTCCCCTGGAGCTCCTGCAGCTCCCTGTGTCTCCTTCTGGTGGCTGTTCTGACGGCTTTTACCCAACTTGTCATTATTTCTTTTCAAGCATTATGTCCCTGCCTGCACCAAGAGTTCTTTGCAGGCTGACAGCCACCTCCCAGGAGAGTGCTTAGGACAGAGAAGCCATGGAGACACTCTGCGCGAACGGGTGCCCGGACTAGGAGGTGTCTGGGGGAGCCAGATGGAGCCATCCTGCGCTCCCTCCCCTCTGCGCACCCCACAGCCTGCTCACCCCCACCCTGGTGTCCTTCAGCCACTCCGGTGCAGACCTCATCCCCTGCATGGACAGTCAAGGCCCTGCCTGTGCTACCTCTGCTTCCGCCTCCCCACCCATCTCTTGCTGTCCTGCCTGCCCCACTCTACTCGAGCCGTGCAGAGCTAGTCACAGTTCTCTAAGAACCATAAGAGCTAGCATCTCCCCAGGCCCCGTGCTGAGCATTTTCCATCCTCATGATTCTTGTGTGAGAGGTGCCATTATCAACCCCATTTTACAGGCAAGAAAACTGAGGCACAGAGAGGCTAAGTCACATAGCTGGCAAGAGGAGGAGGCAGCTGCTCCTGGTGCTCTGCCCCAACCTTCAGCTTGCCTGAGGGTCCCCAGTAGACAAGCTCCAAGCCTTGCCCGAGGGCGCTCTGGCCTGCTGAAGCCTACTCAGCCCGTGGGGCTGGCAAGAAGTGCCGGGACGCAAAAGCTCAGGAGCACCCCTCAGTCAACAGGGGAGGACTCCCACCTCCTTGCCCCTTGGGGACATTGCTGGGGCCTGTTCCACACACTCTCTCTAGGGTCCCCTGCGAGACTGAGCTGCAGTAGCCCACAGCAGTTGCTTGCTCATGAACACACCTGGAACTGGCTTCTTTCCCTTCCTGGTCTCGCGTCCCCGCTCCTTTCCTGCGCTGGCATCGCCTCCCAGGGAAACCACGTGCATCCGAGTCCTTGTCTCGGGATCCGCGTTGAGGAGGAGCCACGTGAAGCCGCAGCAGAGTGAGACGTGCGCTCAGACCGTCCCCTCCACCGCCAGACGAGACCGGCTGTTCCGTGGCTCCGGCTCCTGCCCGCCCCTCCCCCTCCAAGCCCCACCTGGAATGCGCTTCCGTCCCTGCTCACTCATCGCCATTTAAAAGACCCTGTTCCCATAGATTTTTATAAGAAAATTGGTCTGACATCCTCTCCCCCACTCAGAATTGACCACCCCCTCAGAATCTCAGCAGACAGACTTCTCTCCCAGTCCCCGTAATAACCCAATGCCCACATCTGTGGACCTCTGGCCCCCCTGCTACCCTGGAAGGGACCATGTCTCGCTCATCTTGGAAACGCCCAGGTCTACCAAGGACCAAGCACAGAGCAGGCACTAATCCGCCTTTGAGTCCACCGTGGCCCGACCACAGATCCCTCCTCTTTCCTCTGCCTCTCTCACCCTCCAGCCCCACCCCCTATTTTGCATCATTTCCAAGGAGTAGACCAGTTTCCATGTTTTTACCAGCCTGTCTAGCCACCCCCATGGCTGCCTCATGGTGTCTCACCCTCTCCCTCTCTGGTACATGGTCTCTCTCTCTGCAGACCCCATTACACTTCATTGCACCCATTTATTTTCCTATCTGCCTCCCCAACTGGATTCCAAGTCCTTTGAGGCCCCTAGTGTACCTTGCTTGTCGCTGTAACCGCACTGCGCCCTCAGCACATTACCTATTACATAGTGCTTGCTAATGCATGTTTGTTGAATGGATGAATTAATTATTTAATACACATATCCCTGGATCCCTGAATGGAAGGACACAGGGACTGGTATGAATTACTTAGGATTGTGAGTGATAGAAACCCAACTCAAACTGGCTTAAACAAAAGAAGAAATTTATTGGTGTAATCACTAAGAAGACTAAGTGGACTTTAGGCATGGCTGTATTCAGAAACCAAATAAGGTAAGCAGTTCACTCTCACTCATTCTCCTCTCTGCCTCTTTGTATGTTCTCTTCATATTGGATTTGAAAATTAGCTCTACCATTGGGCAGCTGTGATCCTGGCAAGTCAGTTCTCATCTGAGCCCCTGCTCTTTTCATCTGGAAAATGGGACAATAATAATAGCAATGAGCCCTAGCTTGTGGGTTGTTGTGAGGACTCCAGGAGGAAATGAGAATCAATCTCTTAGCACAAAGCATGGCATGAGGTAGTAGGGTGATGGCTCATCCCGTTTGCCTTGGGCAATTCTGGTTTTAAAACTTAGTCTCATATTCTAGGAAGCTGTTGGTCCCAGGAAAACTGGACAGCTGGTTACCCTATCAGGCAGGCACCTGTACCTGACATCAGGGAGGAAGGGGTGTCCTTAAGAAGATCCCAGAAATCAAGCCCAAACAGGCCAGATCTCTCAGAAAGATGGAGGCATCTTGGCCAGGGCAATGCTGGGAAGCAGCTTTCTGGGTCTTTGGGCCCTTTGCAATTTAGTGCAATTTGCACAGCAAGAGGGCTTGGGAGGCTGCTCCTGCCTCCTCCTCCCTTTCTCTCCCCAGCTTGTTGCACATTCAGGGGCTCCCAGAAACTCTGACTCCAAGAACATGTAGCTGGAGAAGACCCTGATCCTCACCCACATCTCACGTGGCACTCTCCTATTGCACAGATGGCAAAACCGAGGCCCAGAGAGGGGAAGCAATGGGCCCAAAGTCTCACAGTGGGCCGTCTCTAGCATTCGGACCTTGCAGATGCACCCCTGGATGCATTCAGTGAAAAAGTCGCAGTTTATACCCACACTGGGAGTGGGGGCCGGGGGAGGTGAGTGATGTCGGTGTGGTGTGGGGAATGAACACAGGCTCAAAGCCCAGCTCTCCAAGCCACAGACTTGCTGAGTGACCTCCTTGGGGGCCCACCTGTGACATGAAGGTGATAATCTTGCTGGAGGTGCCCCAGAAGCTGTGGCTTAGCGACAGGGAGTGATGGGCAGCACTAGTCCTTGTGTGGCTGGCGGAGCAGAAAGAGCCTTCGAAAACTGCTTTAGTGTTTCTGAAATCTTGGGCATTCCCAGGTCCCCCTTTAGGGACCACCTGTACTATTAATTACTTAATATTTTTCTTTAAAATCACTTCAATAAAAGTATTTGAAAGGAATATGAAACATCACTTGTTTGATGTACTAAGTATGTATTTTTTTTCTGACACTACTTAAAGTAGATTCAAAATTACTCAAATAAAAAAATTTGGCCCTGAAATACGCGCAAACATAGGGCGTACCCCCACCAGCAAGCATATTGTGCTTTGTTATACACTGATCTCGTCCAGTCCCTGCCCCCTGCGACCCATCGTAAACTGAGACCCAGAGAGGAACAGGGCAAGAGCTGAAGTCATGCGGGGAGGTGGCCGCAGGCTGAGTACTGGCGCCTGGAGTCTGGAGCCTTCCACTGTTGCTACGGCTTTGCAGCTTCGGCCGGTGCTTCAAGGTGGGGCGGGGCTTTTCCTGCTTCTGGGTATTTGCACAGCCTGTGTCCTCACTGGAAAAGCCCTCTCCCCGCAATTGTCCCAGGCCAATTCCTGTTCATTCTTCAAGACTCAGGGCAAACAGTCACCTGCTCTGTGGAGTGTCCTTGGAGGGCGGAGCGAGTGTGACTCCCTCATGTGGTGCCCCATCCCACACTATAATGACCTAGCGGGCATCTCTCTCTCTGCACTGAGAGAGGGTGGCCCAGGTCTGATTCATCTCTGCCCTGAACGTGCTCCCTGGGGCTGGACACCCAGGAGGCCCTGAGCAGTGCTGGTTAATTAGAGGAGGCTGAGAACAGTAGAGCCCAGAGCCCAGGGTCAGTCCCATCTGGGTCCCAAGAGGGACAGGGCCACCAGCATGGCAGCTTGTCCCAGCTGATGAAAGAGTTCAGCCGGGCCCCCTGTCACTCCACCAGATACATTTCAGCCGCTAAAAAAGAAGTTCAGGGGCTTACCTGGGTCTGTTGCTTAGCAACAGGAGGCCGTAAATGACATAGCTCCTGACACTTTAACTAACCCCTCCGTGGCAGGCAGAGGATAATGAAGGCAAAGGCAGACAGTGAGATGGAATTAAAAAACAGTCCCAGGAATGAACAGAGGCAGGGGCTGGGGAAAGTGGGAGCCTGCAGCAGGTAATTGTGGGCTTGGGAATATAGGAAGAGTCTCTGAGACACTTGGTGGCTGCTCTGTTCCTGGGATCCCTGTTCAGGAGTCCTGGGCATATGTTTGCCAGCCTTAAAAGGGGATTTGCTAGGCTTAGTTCCTAGTAACAGGTTAATACTTCCAGGGTGCTATGCCTGTAATTCCAGTAGTTGCTCCAAGGGTGGCCAACTCACAGCAGACTTAACCCTTTTTAGACCTATAGTATCTATGAGTTGGCAGGGAGCCTAGATCAGAGGGGCACATTTATTAAACACTGCTTTACTTATGTTAACTCATGTGATCCTCATAGTAACTCCATGATGAGGGAGGTATTTTTATTTTACAGATGAAGAAACTAAAAAGCATTCATTCAGCGAGTATTTGTTGAGCTCCTCTTAGGAGCCAGGCACTGTTCTGGGCTCTGGTATTCAGCAGTGAGCAAGACGGACAATAATCCCTGGCCGCGTGGAGCTGACATTCTAATCAGAATAGATAATAAACAAGAGAAATGAGTCAAATGGATGGTATATGGGAAGATGACAAGGGCCATGGAGAAGAACACAGCAGGAAAGGGGACGGGAGACCCGGGGGGAGTGAATACATAAATGGAGCACTCAGAAAAGGCCCTGGGGAGGGGCGCTTGGAGCAAAGACCTGAAAGAAGTGAGGAGCAAGTCGCATGATGTTCAGGGGACGTGGGTACTAGGAGAGATCCTCAGGTTGGCGTGAACTTGGCATATTTCGGATTTGGAAGGAGGCCAGCACGACTGCAGCGGGGTGAGAAAGGAGGAAGGCAGAAAGACAAGTTAGAGGGGTGGCGGGCAGGTCACCAGGGCCCTGCAGGCCACCGTAAGAACTCTGGGTGAGAGGTGAGCCATAGGGGTATGAGTGTTGAATTTACCAAATAAAAATATAGAATGCTCAGTTAAATTTGAATTTCAGACAAAGTACACAAAAAATTTTCGGGTAATTTTTTTAATGTAAGTATATCCCAAATATTGCATGTGCTATACTTATGATAAAATTATTTGCTGCTTATCTGAAATTCATATTTAACCAGGCATCCAGTATTTTATCTGACAACCCAACACAGGAGGGTTTTGAGCAGAGGTGTGATGTGGTCTGACTTGCCCTTCGAGTGGGTCTCTCTGACTAGTGTGGTGCGAAGGTAGGAGGGTGTCACGGTGGGAGCCGGGAGCCCAGTGAGGAGGTTGTTACACGTGATCCAGGTCAGAGACGGTGGAGGCTTGGATCAGGGCAGTCATGGGGAAGGTGGTGAGAAGGGGTCAGATTCTAGACACATTTTACAGCTGGAGCAAGCAGGGTTTTCTGCTGGATTCGATGTGGGGTGTGAAAGAAAGAAGGGTCGACGATGTCTCCGAGGTTTTCTAACAGAAGAAATGGCTTGAAAAAGCAGCAAAAATGTTTTATGTCTCTTTAAAACACCCCCCACTCCTTTTTGGAGAACTAGAACCTGCAAATGGGACTAATTTGGGCAGAGGTCATGAGAATGTCTTAGTCCAAGACGGGCTTGCTCAGCACCTTTAAAAGCTCTGTGCTTCTGCTCGGAAGGGAGATGTTGGTACTCTGAGACGGGAGTCTGCCAACCTCCCCTTTGCTAGCAGATTAATAAATTCCTCTTCCTTCTCCTTAAACCGCCTGTCCTCGTTCTTCTGATGTGGCCTGGGGACACGTGTCGAACTTTCAGGAACAGTTTGGGGCCTGAATGGCAGGATGAAGTAGCCATTTACTGGGCCAGGGAGGGCTAAGGACCAAGAGGATCTGGGGGCAGAAAGAGAGGGTCAGGGGTTCAGGTTTGGAAGTTTGAACCGTAATGAGGCATCTGTAGGGAGGTGTGGAGCGGGTTGCTGTACTGGGTTGAATGGTGTCCCCTCAAAATGTGTGTTTATGCAGAACGTGTGAATGTGGCCTTATTTGGAAGCAGGGTCTTTGCAGAGGTGACATGCAAGATGAGGTCGTTCTGGATTAGAGTGAGCTCCCACCCCAGTGTGGGTTACTGGATGAAACACACAGGGGGACGATGACGTAAGGACGCACAGGGAGAATCGTCAAGACTAGCAACGCCAAGGGTTGTTGACAACCCAGCAGCTTGGAGAGAGGCAGGGAACGGGTTCTTCCTCAGAGCCCCCAGAGGGAACCAACCCTGCCAACACCGTGGTTTTGTACTTGCAGCCTCCGGAAACGACATTTCTGTCATTTTAAGCCACCCAGTTGGTGGCCATTTGTGTGGCAGCCCTAGGAACTCATGCAGATGCAGAGATCTGGAGGGAAGGTTCTGGGTAGAGATAGGACGTGGGAGACAGCCGGGCACAGAGGATATTCAAAACCACGAGGTTGGATAAGATCAGCAAAGCAGTGAAAATGGGTGAAGAAGAGAAGAGGGCCAAGGACTGAGCCCTGGGGCCCCCAGACCGGATAGGTGGGGAGTTGGGGAGGGGTCCATGAAGGGTGCAGAGAAGCAGCTGCTAGTGGGGTGGGAGGAAAACCAGGCAAAGCCAAGTGAAGAAAGTGTTTCCAGAAGGAGAGCACGATCAATTGTATCCATTGGCACTTTGGGGGCAAGCAGGATGGGAGCTAACCTTTGGACTCAGCAGCCTGGTTGTCACTGGTGACTTTGACCAAAGCGGATTTGGAGGAATGGTCGGGGATTAAGCCTGATTGGAGTGGGCCTAAGAGATAATGGAAGAGTCTTCTTCCTTTCCTCTTCCTCTTACCCTCTTCTCCCCTCCCCTCCCCTTCTCTCCCTTCCCTTTCCTTCCCTTCTTGTGGAGTTGACGGCACTGCCAGGGACGAAGAAGGCAGCAGGACCAAGGAGGCAGCGGAATGGCTGGAGACCAAGGATGTCAGTGTGGGTGGGCATTGTTTACACACGGGGCACTGAGCAAACAAACATATTGAGGCTAATGGGAACCAGCTTCTTAAGCCAGAAAGAAACGTGAGATATTAGATGGGAATTGGAGGTATTGATGTGAACTGATGGTTCTACACAGATATCAACAGAATCTGGAAGCGGTGATACCCAGCAGCAGTTAGCACACCAAGTACGCAAATCTTGGCTTTTAAATACCATCCTCCACGAAAGGAACACAGGACCCAGTGTGAGGTGTCTCCTATTGGCCAAATCTGGGCAATTTGAGCCTCAAAATGACTAACGATGGCAACAAATTACAATACATTGAATAAAATAGAAATCCACCAGTCCATACTGATATAGAAAGAGAGAGAGACATAGATATTCATAGATAAATAAGGCAGAAAGGAAAGCTCTTTCTTATGGTGGAATGATAACTAATCAATGCAGAAGAAATGATGGAAATGGAGAAGCTCCATCGGGCAGCCTGCGTGGTGGTAGCTATCTAGTGGCTGTCGTGATTGAGGCCACGTCCGTCTCCTTATAGAGGTCACGAGAGGGAGGAAAGGGAGAGACTGCTGCCGACTGAAGGAGACTAAGGAGGCATGACAACTAAACGCAATGCATAATTTTGTGTGAGGTTCCAGACCAGAAAAGAAAGCGGGACACTGTTGGAACCCTTGGAAAAATTAGAGAGGGGTCAGTGGATCGGATGGGGCCGTTGCCTTGCCATTGACTCCCAGATGTGGACGGCTGCGATGAGGCTGTATGGGAGAGGGCCCCTGTCTGGGGGAGTGTATACACTGAGGATTTAGGGATGATAGGCACCATGTCTTCAACTTGCTCTCAAATGATTCTGAAAAATAAAAAATTACGCATGTGTGAGTGTGTAGAAATGAAACGATGTGGTAAACTGTTAACAACTGGGGAATTTTAGTGAAGTGTGGTTGTTTGTACTATTTTTGTAAGTTTGGAATTATCTTTAAAGAAATTATTTTGAAAAGTGAAGGAGCGAATGGGAGGCAGGGAATGAGAGACAGCACGTATGGACCAGGGCTGATCTGTGAACTGCTTGTTCCTGGGCTGGCGTGGGAAGCCAGAGCAAGTGTTAAGAAAATCTTATGTTAATTCGATATTGTTGTAACATCCGAGGGTGTGATTAGGGTAGAGACCAAAAGAATATCCATGACAGATTGGAAAAAAGAAACCTGATTCTTCGTCACGGAGAGTCTGGCAAGCGCTGGTACAGACAACTCTAAGAGTTTTTTTTTAAAGCTCAGCGACGTGCAGTTAGTTCCCCGGGATCGCCCAGCAAGTAGCAATGTCGGCATTCGCACTTTGGTCCGACTGCGAGCGCATGGTTTTCCATCACACCTAAGCGGACGCTGACGCCTCCTTCTTCCTCGCTCCTCCCTCCCTGCCCCGGCCAATCGGCGACCCCGTCCTGCCAATTCTCCCTCCGTAATCGTGTGGGCCTGCCGCGGGCTGCCTTTGCACAGATATTTAGGGCAGCTCTGTTTGATCATTTCTTCAACAAATATTTTTGAGCCTGATGCTGAACTGAGCTGTAGGGAGATAGCAGTGAACAAGACATAGTCCCTGCCCTCCTGGGGCTCACATTCTAGGGGAAAGACAGACATTAATCCAAGAATCACACAAATACATGAAATGACAACTATGATGGGTGCCATACAGAAGGGGTCCCTGGGGACCTCAGCACATAATGCTGGGACTTTGACTGGCCTTGACTTGAGACGGTAAGTTTTGAGTGCAGACCTGATGTAGAGCAGGAGTTATTATTAGTAATAACTAATCAAAGAACCCGAGAGCATGGTCCAGGAGGAGGACACGGTGGCCAAGGCCTGCGGGGGGTAGGGGTGGAGGGGCCAGGGCACACGTGAGGTGGGGCAAGGTCAGAGAGGAGGAGTGGGAGCAGGATGAGGTGCAGAGAGGAGCAGAGCCCAGGCCACGCAGGGCCCTGAAGGTCACAAACATAATTGAGTTTGGTTTCCTCCTAAGAGCATTGGGCAGCCATGGTAGCGGTTTAATGAGAAGCAACACGATCTGGTTTGTATTGTTTTTTAAAATTTAATCTTGTTTTGTTAATGGACACGTAATAATCGTACATGTTTATGGAGTACATAGTGATGTTGCAGTACATATAATGTACAGTGATTAGATCAGGGCAATTGGCGTATCCATCATCTCAAACATTTAATACTATTTCTTTGCGCTGGGAACATTCAGTATCCTCCCAGCTGTTTGAAACTGTACGTTATCATTAACTGTAGTCATCCTAGGGTGGTACAGAACACTAGAACTTATTCCTCCTACCCAGCTGCAATTCTGTAATCTTTAACAAATCTCTCCCTAGCCCTCCCTACCTTCCCAGCCTCTGGTATCCTCTGTTCTACTTTTACTTCTATGAGATCAACTTTTTTAGCTTCTACAACTGAGCGAGAACAAGCCGTGCTTAACTTTCTGTTCCTGCCTTACTTCGCTTAGCGTGATGTTTGTATTCTTAAAAGATCACTTTGGCTGAGTTCCGGAAAACAGATTGTGGGGGTGCAAGGATGGAAGCAGGGAGACCAAAAAGGCAATTTTTGTGGTTGTGTAGGAGAAAGGATGGTACTGGACGAGGGGCTGGATGTGGTGCTGGAGAGGAGCTGGAGGCGGTGGTGCCAGGGCCACGGGGGGGCCAGCGCGGAGCCAGGCTTCGGGCTTGGTAGCAGGTTGGGTAGTGGGGTCAGTCCCCGAGACCTCAGAAACCAGAGGAGCAGCGGACTTGGAGGGACCATGGGGCGCTTGATTTGGGATTGCTGCGAGACGTCTACGTGGAACAGTCGAGCAAGCTGCTGGGCGTACAGGCCGGAGTTCAGGCTAAGGCAGTGACATCCGCCTCAACTTACCAGCAACAAACACCTGAACAAGCCTAGTTTGTACTGGTCCCAATGCACAGAGCGGGGTGAGCTGTCCAGGAGAGATGACCTCAGGCTAGGACAATTAGAGGCGGTTTTCTGTAGGAGGAGAGACAGGATGTGGGCCTTGAATGACGGGGAGGATTTGAGGCGGCATGAACAAAGACGCAGAGGTGGGAATGAACATGGGTGCGTGTCCGGGATCACAGAAAGTGCGCATGTGAGTGCGTGCACATGTGTGCGTGTGTGCACTGCAGGTAAGACTCAACGAGGAAGGTCCGGGCCTCCTCTGAATCTGCAGACTCAAAATCTGAGCCAGCGTTAGCCCTTTTCTCACCATCCCGCCTCCTCTTGCCTCCCCCCACCGTCTGCCGCCCAGAACTAAAGGGGAGGAAGGCCCCAGGAATATCTGTAGCCCCGGCGGCAGAACCCCACCACAGGTCCTTGGGGCAGCCTCTTCCTTAACTCGGATGAAGCAGTTCTGCTTTTATTTGCTTTACGGGTTGAGCTTCCACCAAATATTTCTTCCAAGGAAAGGTTTACACATTGCGTAAAGCTGGAAACAGCCTAAATGTCCGTCAGTGTGGAGGATGGATAAATAAACCATGGGTTAGTCATACAAGGGACCAATATACAGCAGTGGAAACAAGGGAAATGGAGCTACTGGGATGGAGCTTACAGGCGCAACGGTGAGAGAAAGCAAGTAGGTTGCAGAAAGACATGGATGATGATGCTGTTTCTATAAAGTCTTCAAACGTAAAGCAGTATGTTTGAGCATACACACCAGAGTGAAGGTGTAAAAATGTGCATGAAAATGCTAAACAGCCAATTATGGCCGGTGGTTGCCTCTGCGGAGGCAGGGATGGAAGAACGGGCTGCAGGAGCGGAGCCAGGGGCCCTCAGCGGTCCCCAAGAAGTCCTGTTGCTGAAGTTGTGTGCTGGGCATATGGGCATTTGCTACAGGATTAGCTATATATTTTGTATTATGGTAATTTTTGAGAATTAGTGGTTTAGAGGAAGAGTAGAGGGGGATCTCTTAGGCCTGGGTTTATGTCATAGCTTCCTGGCGTGGCTCTGGGCCTACGGATAAGGGACTTCGCTTCTGATCTGTGAAGTGGCCATAAAGCACTCTGACCTTATAATCTCTCCCTCCCTTCCTCCCTCCCTTCCTCACTCTCTCTTTCTTTCCCTTGCTTCCTTCCTTTCAACACGTATTTATTAAATGTC
>RJWJ010028467.1:0-21391 GCA_004363605.1 Indri indri | reverse complement strand
TCAGGTCATAGAGAAGGGGCAGGAAGTGATCTTGAGATGTGACCCCATTTCTGGTCACTTGTACTTCTATTGGTACCAACAGATTTGGGGACAGAAAGTGGAGTTTCTGGTTTCTTTCTATAATGACGATATCTCAGAGAAGTCTAAAATATTCAAGGATCGATTCTCACTTAAAAGGCCGAGGGGATCATATTTGGCTTTGAAGATACAGTCCACGGAGCTGGAAGACTCAGCCACGTACCTCTGTGCCAGCAGCCCAACCACAGCCTTGCAAAGACACCTCCAGCCTGTGCACAAACCATCATGGGCCCGTCTCTCTCCCAGCTACTGGCACCCTTTCCCACCCAAGAGAAAGACTCCTGGTCAGGCTTGTTGTTGCAACTGTCTGCAAATAGACACGTATCTGAAATTAAATTCAAGGTAGAATATCATGGGAAGAAATGGCCAGAGGCCATGGGATATGTACAATTTTTATAGATACCACAGGGTGTGACTATGGTCCCCAAAGATGGGAGAATAGTTGCCCAGGAAGTGACAAAGTGACCATTTATTTATTCCCATTCTGCTATTTTTGTTGGATTTTTTGTTTGTTTTAATTGTTTTGGAAAAAAAATTTAACTCATAGGATGGAGATATGATTACTGAGTGGGGGCTCAGGTGTTTACACGAGAGTATAGAGGATCCTGATGGAAATCTTCATAATGACAAGGGGCTCAGTCCATGGGCATAAATAACAGACAGTCTTGCCCAGCATGTGGTCTAAACCAGAACTGTGTGATGATCCTGTCAACCTGGTGTGATGCATTTGGGATAATGATGTCAGCCCACATGAGAATGAGCTTGTGGGTCAGGGCACCACGTCACTGGGATGTCCAGGGCTTGGGTCTTATGTGAACAGATGTAAAGTGACCAGTAGTCTGGCTCACCTGGCCTCCTGCCAGCAGCCAGATGCTGGGACAGGGATGAGGATTCCTTCACCACTGCTGCTGCCCCTACCACTGCCACAGCAGAGCATCCTTGTCACCGCAGGTGTGGCAGGGGCTTGGGAAGTTGTCCTCTTCCATAACTGCTCCAAGGGAAACACCAGAGACAGTCTGAGCTGGGATCAGAGGAAGATGAATTAGAACTGAGTTGTAGTTATTCAGAACCCTTCCCTCAGATATAGCTCACAATCCAACAACACGAAGGAGCCCACAGAGCTTAAGAATTGAAGGGGTATCTTGCCCACAGCTGCAATTGTATGGTTTGGGGACATAGGGCATTTATCTTGAGCCAAAACTGAAGAGGGACAATTTTTCCCTGAGCCACAGCCTCCATCCATCCCAGGCACCACAGCATGACTGGAATACTGTCAGGGTAAGGCAGTGGGAGTGTGCCTGGTGCAGGCAGTGTGTGCCCTGCAGGGCTGCGGTGCTGTGGGTGAGATTCAGGAGGCTACATAGGAAGTTTTCCCAGATGGAGCATCTACATCACCCTGGCTTCCTCCTCCACAACGGATGACTTCCCCCTCCTAAGGGACAGAGCAGAGAGGGACCCTGTTGTATTTCCAGCTGGCCTCTGTTTGGGTCTATTCTTTTTGTCTTTTCTCTCTTGGTTTTTGGTCATGGATGTTGTTTCCTCACACGACCCGTGATTCATTTAAATGCTGGATATCGTACACGAACAATTATGCAGATAATTTAAGAATCTGAATGATTTCATCCTCCTTGGAGAGGATTCATTTCTGCTTCTGCTAGGAAACTGTAGCAGGGGCAGGTCGCCTTAAGCTAGTTGATGATTGAGCTCGACTGGAGCTGGGCTTCAGCCTTTGTGATGGCGGTTCACTTTTGCTCGTAGGTTGTAGCCATTTAAGTAACAAACTAAATGTCTAGAGTATTTTTAACTGCTTTATAGAAGTATAATTTACATAACATAGCATTTGCCTATTTTTAAGTGTGCAATTCAATGAGTTTAATAAACTTTATGGAGTCATACAGCTACCACTATGATCCGGTTCTAAACATCTCCATCCCTCCCTCCCCCTGAAAGTTCCTTTGGGCTCATTTTCAGCCAATCTCTGTTCCTACTTCCACCCCAAGGCCTGGGGTCTTTGCCACGGCCCTCATCTACTTAGTAGTCACTGAACATAAATGTTCTCCAGATCAGAAAGGTGACAGATTCTCTGCAAAGTCACTCACCTCTCAGTCTTGTCTTTCTTCTCAGCTACTTAGGTGATGATATTAAATCAGCAAATGACATTAAGGGAAAGGTGTTTTTGTGGATTGATCTTTTCTCTTTGAGATGTTGATCTCTTAAGTCCTAGCTGCCTCAGTAGTTCCAAATGACTTAAAACTTGTATCTCTTATGTTTTGATGGGCTTTCCTAGATGGTTGTGGTGGGAACGTTGTTCTGTAACAATCTAGTCTGCTAACTCTGAAAGACAATTTTTATATTTTTTAAAGGTAGGGTGCCTTTGAGTATGTTTGCATTTTGGGTAGAAGCAGCCAGAAGAGAGGGAGGAGTGAAGCCCTTCCACCCTCCCACCCACGTTCCTGTTTGTGAGACCTCTACCACCCTATTTACTGCCTTTGGGGCCCTGCAGGACTGAGTCTTGGCATGTTTGACCCTTTAGCCACAAGGGGGAGCTGTGTCTCTACTGAGACTCAGGGGACCCTGAGGAAGGGCTGAGAAATTCTCTGGATGGGAGAGGGTTAAGAGAAAGATTGGGTTTATCTGCAACATGGGAACATGTGGTCTGCAGAGGCTGCCAGTCAGTGCTGAAATGTGGGGGGTTAATACAGACGACTCGCCTTGCATTGATGTGCAGGTGTGTTTGTCTCAGCAAAGTGCCTGGACTGCCAGGCTGGTTGCATGTGAGCCTGCAGGAGATTAGAAAGGAGGAGACTTTGAGTTGGGCAGAGTCAGAGCCCACAAGCAGATGCAGGTAGAGGACCCCTTCCTGAGAGGAATGAGAGAGGCTCTGGGGGCTGGGCCTGTGTTTCAGCTCAGCCCAGTCCAGTGGAGCCCTGCCATGCAGTGAGCTCCTGGGCCCAGGCAGAGAGCCCACTGGCCAGGGTTCCTTAGCGATGTTGCAGAGATAGCAATGACCAAGGGAAATCCATCATCAGGCCAGAGGAGACCTAGAGCCTAATCTCCCTCACCTCAGAATCTCAGGGAATTAAGCTGGAAAGGATTCTTTTTTGTTCTTTTTAGCTTTTTTCTTGTCCATCTTCTTGATGGTTCTGTGTATGGTTGGAGCAGGCATGTCCCAGCAATGACAGGAAACCACTCCTCTGGGTTTGAGCAAATGTTTCTATCAAAACAGCAACAACAGATTCCCTTATGGACTCTGTCTCCAACTTCTATCTCTATTAACAAAGACACACAGATGCTAGAATTGTCCAGATGTCAAAACACCCAATGATACCCAAACACCTAGAGATTGAAAAGGAGGTGGCATTGACAAACGTGCAGGATGCACTCCTGAAACATGACTTTTCACTTTCTTTTCCCTAAAGCCTCCTGTTTAACTCTTAATAAAAAAGAATTTGAAATTTCCCTCACTTCTTGGATATCCCAAAATACAACAAAATTACATTTTATGTAGGCTGTAGTTAAGGAGCAGATGGAGGCTTCAGAATAGCTCTATACCCTCCCATATCTAGTCTACCATGCTGCCTGGAGTGACAGTCTACCCACACGGTTCGACAGGTAAACTGTTAGCCCTTCTGTGAAGATTAATTTCGTAGCTCACCTTAGAATGGACAAAGACATCTACTAAAGATAGCCAACTTATTTGTCTATACTGGAATCTAAATTTCTTAACTTTCTGTGGTATGAGCACCTTTCAAATCTGCTGAAAATTATACACATCAGAAAATGCAGGAACACACACTTCAAAGCTTAATATGAAATATGTAAAATGACTAGATTTAACTTAAGGCTTAGGGCATTCAGGATCCCCCTGAACTATCCCCTCTCTACTCCTTCCCTCACCAAACACCTACACCTTTCAATAACAAACATAAGGTGATATACAATCATTTTTCATGGTTAATAAATAATACCGATGCATATGGCATTGCATTTAATTTTGTTAATTGTTACTTTCAAATGACTATGGATTAAACATTTATAATAAATATAATAGCAAAAATAATAAATGCAAATATTTTAAGTTGATAGATGAGATTTTAATAGCAAAATGGGCAAATAACATGAACTGATGATGATTTGTAAAAGGAAAGGACAAACGGTCTATAACAGGATATCCCATTGGACTTTGATCTGAATCTCCATTTGGAAAACTGGAAGCTTGGTCCACCTGCAGGCATGTGATCACATGAGTTGCTGTGCATGATGACTTTTATATTTTTGTCAGCAAGAAAGGAGATTTTTTCACTAGGGTCAGAGCCGTAAGTAACCAGCAGCCAGCTGAGTGGAAAGAAAGTGATGCCGTCACCCTTCTCCTCTTGCACACCTGAGAAACCAGTTTTGAGCACCAGTGAAGAGAGAGCCAGAATCTGATGAAACTGAAAATCTTCATGGGACTCTGTGCCCAGGAAACTAAATCTGACATGATTGAGCACAAGAGACTTTGCTGAGAGCATTCAGCCCACTTCCCATTTGCTGTAGTTTTCTCTCATCTTCTGCCCCATTCCACTGGTCCTATGACCGTCCACCTTTTTGTGAATTAAGTTATCTCCATGATAAAGTTACTGCATTTTCTTCCTCATTTACTTTCTTGATGGAGGGCTGCTCTTGCCAAGGGTCCCAGCATCCACCCTCTCTCCCTTTTGTATTGGTTTCCCCTTCTCCAATGTAGCAGCCTTGTCAGAAGAGAAGGGTAAATAATCAATTGATTTGTTCCCTTATATTGATTGGATAATTTTTGATAGACAATAAGGGCATGTAGTAGGAAAAACCTGACATCTGAGCTGAAAATGCCACAGTCCTGCATTCTATCTCCTTCTTCCTGTGGACGGTTGCTTCCTGAGTGAATGGGTGGGCACCAGCCCCTCTTGTTTTTAAATTGTATCTTCCCCTTTTACAGATTCCTGGAGTTGAACTTGTGATGTTCAGCTAGCATAGGCTACAAGCCCAGTGCTCTTTGAAGGAGCCACACTGCTGTTAGGTGGGAGCACTTGGTATGTATGCCCTGCTCCAAGGCTGGTCCCTTTCATGGGCCCTTTCCTGCTGTCCCAACAAAGCCCACAGTCCTCCAGTTCATCATGCCAGACTGGGTTAGCTCAGCTTGACACTCAACACAAAAGACTTCTGTTTTCTAGTATAAATCTCTGGACATTTTATGAACCAATAATGTCCAAAGTGGACATGGACTCTTTTGCTGCTTGGCAATTCCTGGACTCTTTTCCGTGAAGAAGCAACCTCTCTGGGGACAGGTCAGCCCTCTCCTTTTCTCCAAGGCTGTTGGTGGAACAACCAAGTTCCTAATTAGCCAGGCTGCTTGGGGTCAGTGTTTGATGGAGGGGTAATCAGGGGAGGTGATAAATCGACTTTGATTAAAGAACTATGATGAATCAAAAAAAAATTCTTGTTTTGCAGCTCTCCTGTAACATAAATAATAAATTAATAGAACAACCACAACTACCATTATATCATATGAGACCACTTTCTTTAATCCATTTCATTCCAGCATTTCTTCCAGAGGCTGTCTACCTGATTTTGTCAAAAACACTTGCATAAAATAGTAAGATAAATAATTATTTAAAATACAGTCTTTAAGGCTGTTCACTACCTTATATGGTTATAAACGCCATTATATGTAGCTGCTTGTCAGTTCACTTCCCCCCTTACCTCCATCCCTTCCTTCCTTCCCTCCTTACTTCCTTCTTTCCATTCTTCCTCTCTTCCTTTCTTTCTTGACAAGCTTCCCATGTAAGCCGTGTGGTGCAATGGGGTACGTTCTGGGGACACTGGACAAATACAGCCTATATCTAGGGGTATACTTGGTTATGTTCACAGAATTTTAGAGCTAGACAGGCATAAAAATTATTTTAGTCCATTGTTTTATAGATGACAAAATGGGATGCTGTATAAACTATTTTAATGTAAATAATGATTATAATAATGACCTCCATGTAACACGCATATTATATCCTTTTTTTATAGGTAGTGTGTGAATTGCTTTTTGCTCTAGTCAGAATATAAGCATCATGAGAGTAAGAATATTGTTTCCATCAGACTTTACACTGAGTAGCCATTTGATAGCAGCAAACAAATAAAGCATGCGCTACCTTCCAAGGACAACGGTGGTCATTTTTCTTCTGTTCATTGCTGCAACCCTAGTGCTAGTCCTGTGCTCAATAAAACACAACTGACCCACCAGGCCCTGTCTTTGGAAGAGTTTCACCAGTAGTTGACAGTATTACCAAAGGAGATTTTTCTGGTTTTGGTTCTGTTCTGTGTGCTGACTTTCCTGACCATGGTAGTTCCCTGATGTTTCTCCTGGTGGTTGCTGACCTGGGTGCACTGACTGGTGACACCAAGATCTGAGTGCTGTCCAGCTGATTGCAGCAGGAGGAGCCGAGGCCCTACCAACCCTGAGGCTGGGGCCAGATAGAAGGCTAGGAGAGACAGGGAAGGACTATTGGAAAAAGTACAGAGGACAGCAGTTCTCAAGTGGGGGAGATTCAGCAATTTCTGGAGACATTGTTAGTTGTCACACTAGTTACTGGCATCTGGTGGGCAGAGACCAGGGATGCTGCTAAACATCCTACATGCACAGGACAGCCCCATGACAAGGATTCATCTGATGCAACATGTCAGTGGTGCTGAGGTTGAGGCATCGGCTTGTAAGCTTTCTGCCAAAAAGGAGGGTGATATGAAGACAACTCAAGGACGGGAAAGTCATTCCCAACATCCATGTGCTTGTTTACCTCCATCGCCATTTGCTCTCAACACATGGTGACTTCCTAATCTCTAGCAGCCTGCCGTTCCCTCCCAGCTCTGCCCCCTGGACAGATAAGAACATCACAGGGACTGGGGTTGCAATTCACTGCCCTCAAAAACTCATCAACAGAGTTTCTCCTAAATTAGATCACATTAACGCATTTAAATGGCTGCAGCTGCTCCTCAGGTGAGACCTCGGTCAGTCTCTTCTGCAATAGTCAGGGGGAGGGGAATCACTGAGCATGAATCAGACATTCTCTGGAGCAAAGATTCAGGAGAGCAAAATAATGTCCTGCATTACTGGGAGTGGGAGCAGAAGATGCAGAGAAGGGAACTAGCCTGACTCTGAGGGAGGGGCTGAAAGGGAGAGGGAGGGAGGGGTGAGATCCCGGGTGGGGAAGGGGAGCCAGGCTGCAGCTGGCACAGGAACCACCCTCAGAGACACATTCTGGGGGCAACAAGCCACCCTCCAAACCCCAGAAACCCAAACACCCCTTTAAAGGAGCAAGTGCAGCACATGAAGGAGGAGGAGGCCTTGTTACAGGAGCCTGAGAAGGGGGTGATTACAGCCGTGACCTCACAGGCTCCGCCCCTCTAAGCAGCAGTGGAGACACAGCCTGGTGTTCTCACCACTGCAGACCAGAATCCTGCGCTGGGGCCTTGCCCGGTCCTCCTGACCCTGCCATGGGCTCCAGGCTCCTCTGCTGTGTGGCTCTCTGCCTCCTGGGAGCAGGTGAGTCCTGGCCCAGGTGACCCGACCCTTCTGCCCTGCCCACAGCAACAGGCTGCCCCTGGGATGTGCCTGAATTCTGCTTCCTCCCTTCACAGGCCCCCTGGACGCAGCCATTTTCCAGACTCCAAAATACCTGGTCTCACAAATGGGAAATAATGTGTCCCTGAAATGTGAACAAACTCTGGGACATAATGCTATGTACTGGTATAAGCAGGACTCCGAGAAATTGCTGAAGATAATGTTTGCCTACAATAATAAGGAACCAGTTTTAAATGAAACAGTTTCCAATCGCTTCTCACCTGAGTCTCCAGACAAAGCTCATTTAAATCTCCACATCAAGTCCCCAGAGCCAGGCGACTCTGCCGTGTATCTCTGTGCCAGCAGCTATGACACAGCCCTGCAGAGTCCCTGCCTCTCTGTGCACAAACCTCCCAGCTCAGCCAGGAAGCTGTGAGGCAATGTGTTCCCTGCACCCTGAGGCTCCGTTCTCCCTTCCCCGTTGGACAGAGCCCGGACAGACTTTCCACTGTAGTACAGGTGCCTGTACTCCCAGTAGGGGCGCGCTATATTTTACCCACACAGAGGTCTTCCAGAATTCCATTTATCAGCTAGAGCAGGGGTTCACAAGAGTCATCCAAGTACTAGGACTCCACAAACACAAAAAGGACGCTATCCCATGCACTGAAGATTTTAACTCATGGAAGAAACCATTTCTGTCTGTCTCTGCTGTACTTATGGGTACATCTTGTACACAGCATTGTGATTGAAAACAGAATATTACGAAAAATGTTTTATGAGCACAAGTATAAAGGAGAGGGGAAGGAAAATGTTACTGGGATTAAAAGGAAATTCAGATTATCAGTGTGCATCCTGTTTAACAGAAAAATATTTGGAGAAGCGTGGAAGTCCATAGCAACAGGCGACCTAGAAGAAGAGATGAGAGAAGTCGGTGGAGGGCGGCTTCTGCATTGTCATCTCCTTCCCTGCAGGAGCGAAGCCACTCCGGTTCTCTCCCGATTGTGACTGCATGTTGTCTTCCAACTCTCCTCACGCACAGGCAACAGGCAGATGACAGGGGATATTAAGAGACACAGAAACGATTTTGGACTCAAATTTCTAGGCAGCAGTTGGCCATTGGTCGAACTCTAAGGGAGATATAATGAAATTCACATTTTGGTATAATAACACTGGTAGCACAATGGATCAGAAGGTAGCTAGGTATTGGGAGGAGTGAGCAACTATGTGACTTTTATAGTATTCTGTATTAGAGATTTTAAATGGGTTTATATGTGGCATTGTGGATGGTATAGTGTAGAGGCAGTGGCTTATGTTATCTCTCGAAATGAGTGTTGGGTTTTATTATGGTAGGGCTGAATGTCGTATTTGCTAGGGTCTGTTTCGGCTTTGTCCTCCCTGTTAGGAAGCCCTAGCATGTGGGCATCATTACTAGTGCATGGCCCTTCTGGGGTGTCACTGGGAATCACAGCATGTTCACCTTGTCCCTCCACTCTAGCTGGGTCTCAAGGCCGGTGTCTTCCAGCTCTGAGTGTCTTCTGAAATCTCTGCTGAACTCTCCAGTCTTGCAGGACTTGTTCTCTGCTCAGCATTCTTGAGTCCCACCTCTGCATATGCAACTATGGAACTGGGCTGGAATAAAGGGATTTCCTTACATATATTCTCAGGGCTCCTTGTTAGTACTCTGTATCCCAGATCCCAGCTATACGGGAATCAGTTGTACCTTCTCTATTTATCTTCAATCACCATATTCTATCACCATTTTACGTAGACACATTTATTAGAATTTACTTCATGTTTATCATTTCACTCTTCAATCTTTCTTTCTTGCAATTCAGACTGTCCTGAGGTCATTTCCCTTGTTCAGGAAAATGTCCCTTGTTCAGGGACATCCCTAATTCAGGTGATTGAAACTCACCTTTCACAGCTCCCACCTGCTGTGGGAAATGCCTATGTTAGCTGTTGTTCTCAGGGCAATCAAGCCTTTCATCATTATTCAAGGTTTCACTTCAAATTCTATTTTTTTTTTTAATTCTTGCTATTTGGCTTACTTATTTGGGGACAAACAAAACAATGTCATAAAATTTTATTATTTAAATTTTTTGTTTCTTTGTAGAAGGACCTAAATGTTTCCTTGCTGAGGTAGATATCTATTACAATAATTTTAATAACAACAGTGCTATTTAAACCAGGGTTGATCTTATGTTCTTATCTAAGAATGACATACATCCAACTATAGCAGGGTGAAGGTGCATTGCACATATCACCTGTTTGTGGGAGAATGTCCAACCCCCATTTCTTAAATTCTAATCAACAGGCCTTTAGATGCTTTTGTTTTATGATACTGATTGAATATCTGATAAAATTTATATATTAGAAACACGATAATACTTTCCTTCTGACTCAACATATTACTGGGTTAAAAAAAATCTAAATTATCAACCCTTGACTTAAATCATGGGTAACTATCTTTTGTACCTCCAAAATAGATTTTTGTATAATATACTTTTATAACCCAAACCCTAACCTTCAATTGCAATTGTCATTACAATGTGGTAATAAATATGTAGTATAACAATAAGTTCATTGATGGTAAAAAATCATTTAGGGATGATAGATCATTTCATTTTTGTGTTTATTTGTATCACCAGATTTTATAAAATGAAAACCCAATATTGATATGCCATTACATTGTAAGAAAACACATGATATTCCAACAACTAAATGGTCAAAAACATCAAAAGCTTATAGAGTGAAGTGGAAATGCTCTATACAAGGTCATCCCAGCTAGTCCCAAGTTAAACAGCTTCCTGCACAACCCGTGAATCTAGTTGGGTTAACGACACAGAAATGGACAGGGCTTTGGAGGTAATTTCACGTCAGTTCTTCTGATTAAATAGATGAGGAATTATGGCATCACATAGATGGATGAAATGCTGGTAATAATTCTTAAAGTTCACATGAGATACATTTTTATTCTCCTTGTGGTTATTTGCGAATGTGTTTAATTGCCCAACTCAAATAGAATTCTGCGGCTGAAAATGCTGATGCTTTTGTGCTTGCCCCTGCTGTTCCTCAGTGACCATGGGTTGAACAACTCAGCTGCCCACAGGCTCCAGAGGGGCAGGGATACTGTCTGTTTTCTCTTTACTAGGACCCAGACACAGACAATCCCTGTTGAGTAAAAAGTGGAAGGTCCCAGCAGTGTGGATGGCCGGAGTTGTCGTGAGTCTCTTTGTGGTTTCCCATGCTTCCTTCCTCCCCATTCTCCCCTGGCTTTTCAAAGCCCTCCCAGCTGCCCAGTGTGTGGCATGTGGGACATCTGGATGGCTGAGGCTGGGTGGTGAGAGGCCTGAGCTCTGGGAAATGTGCTGCTCTGGCCACAGGGGGGAGCTGTGCTCCAGTGAGGCCTCTGAGGCTGGGGCTTGGGGAAGGGCAGGGAGTGAGGGGAGGGCCGGGCCAGGGGGGAAGCTGGCCCACTGGATGCCATCCTTCCATCAGCTGGGAGCACCTGCTGTAGTCGTCTCGAGTACAGTAATGTGAGTTTGAAATCGATTTCCCTTCATCATGCATCACATGCCTGTGTGCTTCTCTTTCAGCATCCTGCCCAGGTTTGCTCTACACTCAGGCAAGACCCAAAGCCTCACCCGGTCCCTTCTGTGCTCCTCTCAGCACCCTTCCCAGAGCCTGGCCCCTGCTTGGCATCACAGTCATGCACTTTGAATGATGGACCTTGGTCCAGAATGGAGCCGTGATCGTCCCGTCACCCTCTGTCCACAAAGCTGACCAAGGGGCTCCCTGGAGCTCAGACACTGAGGGCAGCAAGGTTTTGAGAGCTGCTGTCCTGTGTGCCTGAGCAGGAGAGGGACAGATCCCTTCCAGGGGAGACTGTTGCTGAGAAAGGGTCCTGGCAGATGGGGGACCGAGGGAGGATCTATGTAATGAGGAGGGCTGCTAAGAGCAGATGGGCAAGTGTCAGAGGAATATCTTGAGGAGCAAACAGCCTGCTCTGCTCTTCCTGCCCAGCTCATTCACCCCTGCCCAGTCCATTGAAATCCACCTTCTCTCAGAACCTGTAAAGGGTGTCACAGGTGAGGAAGGAACATCTCCTGGGTCTGGGGAAATTGTCAGAAGTGACGACATCACAAGAAAACCAATAACCAGGGACAAGGGGAACAGAGCTCAGCCCCCTTGCCCAGAGCATCCCAGTTACATGACACCCATCCGGGCCCACCTCTACCATGGGCTGCAGGCTGCTGTGCTGTGTGGTCTTCTGTGTCCTGCGAGCAGGTGAGTCTTGGGTTCACACCGGCTTTTGTTAAGCTCCAAGCCTTTTCCTTTTGGCTGGGCTCTGTCTGAATTTTGTCTCCTTCTCCCACAGTCCCCGTGGACACTGGAATTACCCAGACGCCAAGACACCTGGTCATGGGAATGACAGATAAGAAGTCTTTGAAATGTGAACAAAATCTGGGACACAATGCTATGTATTGGTATAAACAGAGTGCTAAGAAGCCACCAGAGCTCATGTTTATCTTCCACTATCAGAAACTCTATGAAAACTTGACTATGTCAAGTCGCTTCTCACCCGAATGCCCTGACAGCTCTCACTTGTACCTTCACCTGGACGCCCTGCAGCCAGATGACTCCGCCGTGTATCTCTGTGCCAGCAGCCAAGACACAGCCTTGCAGGGACACCGCCTCCCTGTGCACAAACCTTCGGGCCCAGCCAGGAAGCTGTGGGAGCCACCGAGGGCTTGGTTGAACATTTCTTGTGAGAACCCTGACGGAAGTTTCAGAACATAGTGCCACCTGCTCATTCAACCCATGCGGCGACTTTAAATTCTGTGCATGTTTAGCGTGTGTGTTTTCTTTTATCTGGATGTGACTCCGCCCTGTCAACTCATTTAAAAATAAAGAGAAATATATTCAGATTTAGTGTTTTCATGGCTTTTTAATCATGAAATATTAATAAAGTAAATCTACTTGAAAGGTGATCGTTTGGTTTAAGATTTTATAAAAAATCTAAAGGAACCCTCCTGCCACCCCGGAGTCCCACCCTGCGCTGGGCTAGAACACTGTCCTGTGAGGATGTGTGTTGTCGTGACACTTCAGGTACAGTGGTTCCCAAGCCTCCCTTTCTTAGGAACCTTCTGTCATAATTTGCTGCCACCCAGGGTCAAACGGCTTTGGGGTTTAGGGAAACAGAGAAGGGCCTTCCAGTCAATGGTCTCAGGGCTGGAGCCAGCTGGAATGGACAGTGGGAGTCACCATTTGGGAAATGAGTTTGAGAAATGTTTTTCTATGTTCATCAATTCTATTATTCTATATTCTCACTTGTCCATTCTCTAATTTCTCTTTTTTCCATTCAAAGCTAGACCATGAGTCCTAGGCCTGGTAAAACTCTGAATTTGCACACTTCCTCTGAACTGTACAGGAAGCCAAAGTGCCTCCGTCTGCTCCCGGCAGTTCCGAGCTGGGAGCTTCCCTACCCGCCCACTCTCCTTCCCTTGGTCTGAAATTTCCTTGCTGCTCTTAGGTCTCAGCTACTCACTGTATTTCCTCTCTGTACTGACACTGGTAGGGTTATCTCCCCCTCTTTTGGTTTCTTTATTCCCAATGTTTTAAATCATCAGAGTCCAGTGGCCTTTGGGGAGGAGAGGGGGTTCTGGCTATTCTCTTTGGGTCTTATCCTGGCCCAGGCCTCCTGAAGCCTGTGTTTCCAGAGGGTCCC
Source organism: Indri indri (assembly GCA_004363605.1). Taxonomy (NCBI): domain Eukaryota; kingdom Metazoa; phylum Chordata; class Mammalia; order Primates; family Indriidae; genus Indri; species Indri indri. Next base: position 8,021 of record RJWJ010028467.1, on the reverse strand, counting down.
ACTCACCACACTATGTCATGCAGGGACTGCAGACTGCACCCTCCAGGGCTGAGCCTGGTGGCATCAGTGTCCACAATGGCACTGGGGCTCCAACTCCCATGGGGGCTCCTGAGTCTGTGGGTGTCACTGAGACTGTGCCAGCAAAATCCCCTCACTTGCACTGCCGATGAACAGAGCCCCAGCTGGGAATGGTCTCAGCCATCCCAGCCCTGCCCTGGACAGCAAAGCTTCCGTGCTGGGAGACCCTGGGTCTCCTGTGAGCAGGTGAATCCTGGGAGTGCTTGGGAAATTCCCATCCTGTATTTACCTAAGGCCAGTTCCAAACTTTTCCCTCCTTTTCTTTCTGGTCTCTGTTTCCTCCACAGGACACACGGAACCTGGAGTCAGCCAAACCCCCAAGCTCTATGTCACAGAGAAGGGACAGAGTGTGGCTCTGAGGTGTGACCCCATTTATGTCATTTTTACCTCTATTGGTACTGATAGACCCCAGAAAAGAGAGTGGAGTTCCTGATTCATTTCAATGACAATTTTCCTTCAGAGAAGGTAGTTTTTTCAAAAATCGCTTCTCACCCGAGATGTCTGATGAGTCACACTACAGTTGGAAGATGCAGCCTGCACAGCTGGGAGACTCGGCCATGCATCTCTGGGCAGCAGCTTGGCCACAGCCTTGCAGAGACATTTCTTGCCCCTGTAGAAGCTAAACAGCTTCTCCCTTCTCCCCAGGCTCTTGGCAGCCTTTCCCTGGCTAAGGTGGGGCAGGGGAGATGTGTGGTTGGACACACAGGTGCTTCTAGCAGTGGAGGTCAAAAAATTAATTTAATTGACCAAATGGTGATGATACAGGGCATCTGCAGACATGGTATTTGGGAAATGTTCCCAGGCACCACAGAATGTGGCTGTGGACCCAAAGAATGGGACAAATGTAACCAAGTGTGTGACCAGGCAAACCTAGAGCAAGTCCCCTGCATCCTCTGTTGGTCTCTTGTGTTGTTTCTTCCTATTTAGCAAAATGCATCTTTCACCTCTGAGCAGAGGCAAGTTTACTGGAGAGGAGATGAGGCATTTCAGAGGTCCTCAGCTGCAAACTCTCCAGAAGGTAAAGGCTCTGGACACCAGAGCCTGAGTGCTGGTGGGGAGAAATGTTCGGCACAGTAGACGGCAGAGACAGAAGCACAGCAGGACACTGCCAGCAGGACAGGGAGCTCTTTGGGGATCGGTGGTTGCCTGTGTGCATGTGAACTCACACTTGTGCCAAGCACACAGTAAGTCTTACTTACATGGGAGGTATTCTAATTTTGTTCTAATTTTAATTCTAATTCTGTTAAAGATGCCAGTATTTTCTACAGGAGGTATCCTTGCTCCATGCGTATCCCATCTCAGGAGGCTGGAGGCCGAGCCATGGATTTTAAGAGCTGCGTGGTCATGCGTGCTAGAGCATAAGACAAGGAAAGCAAGAAGAGTCCCAAGGGCTATTTTTCTATTGTGTTATGGAGCTTCTGACCAAGAGGAAGGGCCTCTCTGACAGCGGCAAGCCAGCCAGCCTCCTCTCTGCAGCCTTGAAAATTGCCCCCTGCATTAGAGGATGCTGACATGTGTCCCCAACGTGGTCTCCATGTACTGTGTTGGGAAATACAATAAAAACAAAATCTACCCCAACCCAGGAAACCTCTCTGTGGGGTAGAGGAGAAAGAAAACTGTTTAATTATTGAATAAGGATTAAACTAGAAGGGCATCACGGGAAATTCACTAAAAATTACAAAAAAGGAAAGAAATCTCAGCTGTTTTTGCAGGCAAGCACATACAGCCCATTGCATTCATGTTCTCCAGATAAACAAAACAGCTGGTCCTCAGCAAAGAGGACTTGGCAGCACCGCTTCTCACAGACAGTTCGTGCCAGATTCACTTGGTGATTTGGGTGGTCAAGTGTGTTAACTAATTGGCTTTACTCAAAGGGAAGATAATCTTCTCCCATTTTTATGAAAAGAGGTAGTTTTGCAACTTGTATGGAAGCACCCCCTTAAGTTAGGTGTCTAAATTAGGCTCCTGCCTAAGCTAAATTAGGTTCCTAAGTTAGGCTCCTACCTACCTACACTAAGTTAAGTTCCCACATCAGGCTCCTACCTACCTACATTAAGTTAGGTGTCTAAGTTAGGCTCCTTCCCTCCCACAGAACCTGGCAGATGGGGATGGGGGAAGTGTGGAGGGGTGGTGCTATCTTCCTTGATGGTTACATTTCAAAGAGGTTGCCAGGTCCTTGGGAAAGACATCCCTGGGGCTAAAAGCTGGCAAGAGGTTTATTTAACTTTTAAAAGCATTTACATACCTTTCAATGAGATTAAAGAAAGAATTGACAAGACTTCTAAAGTAAATGCTTTTAGATAAGGGAAGGGGAAAGTCTCTTCTGTTACTTTCAACAGGGAGAATTAAGTCTCTTATTTTTAAAGTGCATTTGCCCTTACAGTAGTAGTAGGTGTAGTTGGTATTTCAAAGCCTCCTGACCCAGCCACTCTGATGAAGTGGGCAGGTCTGGGGAAAACAGCTGTGGGGATGAGAGAAACAGCTGCAAAAAGCTGGGACAGTGGTGGTCCAGGGAGTTTTGCTGTGGGGTTTCCCTGACAGGTCAGCCCTGATGCAAGAGCACTGTCACTCTTGCCTGAGGAACAGCTAAGACCTGAGCACACAAGCAGAGCCCTGTCCCTAAGATGTAAAGCAAAGAGCAGGGCACTGGTGGCAGTATAATGTGGAATGCACTCCTTCTCTCCCTGAACCCTGAGGCTGGCAGCCCCAGGCAAGGCCAGAGTTCCAGGCAGCTGGGAGTAAGGCAGGCCCCTGAGGCCACCCAGCCAGCAGAAGGGGTTGCCAAGGAGTCAGCCTTCGCTGAATTTGGCCTAAGGGGCAAGGTGTTTTGTCAACAATAAAGAATTCTGGGCATCCTTAGGAATATGAAAGACTCAAGCCCTGGGCAAGGGTGGACTTCCTGGGGATTCTGGTATGTTAGGGCAGGAATTAGTACAACTTGGATATTCAGGAACTTGTGACTTTCCTTTATAACAACAGTGTAGTGAGCTCTGTGAATGTCTGATATCATGTATATTAAGTAGGTTAATAAGTATGAAATGTCCGATTTCCTTGAGTACTAAGTTTGACAGTTGATATCTCTGACGTTTCACTTTGACATTTCTTGTTTTATTTTTATTGTGAAGGTACATCCTCATTCTTTCAAATGCATAGTTTGGCTTGTGATTATCTTTCAAAAAATTTTTAGAGCAATTTTTGTGAAACCATGAAAAAATCAGTAATTCGTGTTATTTTCGAATATGAGTTCCATCGTGGAACCAATGCAGTGCAGACAGCTCGAAATATCAATGAAGTGTTTTTGGAAGGATGTGGCTGATGAATGCACAGTATGTCGATGGTCTGAGAAGTTCCATTCTGGTGATTTTAGTCTTGAAAATGAGCCCTGTGGGTGACCTGAGACCAAGGTAGACAATGATGAGCTGAAAGCTGTAGTAGAGGTAAATCCATCTCAACCTATGCGTGAATTAGCAGCAAGGTTTGACATAACTATTCCAACAGTATTGGCCAATTTGAAACAAATCTGCAAGGTAAAGAAGTTGAATAGATGGGTACCACATGAACTAAACAAGAGTCAGAAGAGAAATTGTCTGAAACTTGCCTTTCTTTACTGTCACGACATAATGGCAAACCATTTCTACACTGTATTGTTATGTGTGATGAAAAATGGACTCTTTTTGACAATTGAAAGCGTTCAGCACAATGGTTGGATAAAGATGAAATGCCAAAACATAGTCCAAAACCATCCTTACATATGTGTCTCTGGTGTCTCTTTATAAAGGTACTAATCCCTTATGCCCTCAGGACATGACTACCTCCTAAAGGCCCCACCTTCTAATACCATGGCATTGGTGCTTAGAATTTCAACAGATGAATTTAGGGGGGATAAAAACATTCAGATAATGGCAGTTATCTTTCTTTTGGAATCCTTGGTGCCCCTATGGCTTTAGTTACTCTGCTATTGATTTATCAAATGAAAATGTGAACAAGATTATCTCCATGCAAGGAGGGAGTCAGGCAAGATCAGAACTTAAAATGATTTCCACCAGCTCATTTTCTCACTGCTGTCTTGGGCTCACCACTCATCTTATTCATGCCCCATCCCAAAATAGCTCTAGTCCTCCCAGAAGATTCTCGTGGCTTTCGGTTAGTGTCCGGTATTCATATTTCTTTCTTGCCTTATCAGGCGTACCTGGGGAAGGAGGCAGGAGATATTGCTAGTTTGCAATCTTAGAGGAGTCAAATCCAAGCTCTCTGGTGTCTCTTCTTAGCAGGGCACTAATTATTGAATCAAGGCTCTACTCTTATGACTTCATTTAACCTTAATAACCTCCATGAAGGCCTTAGTTCCAAATACAGTCACGTTGGGGACTGAATTTTGGGGGAGGAAGGATATAAACATTCAGTCCATATCAAAAGAAAAATCTTGGCTATTGCCCAGTGGGCCGCATGGGGGCACTGTGGAAGCTCTGAGCTGCAAGTGTCTGGGGAGTCACGGTGCTGCCTGGGACCTGGAGGGTTAAGGAGCAGCCTCCTTTGATGCTTTTATCCACTGGAAGGGATGATAGCATAGGCACGAATTTGCAGGTGTACTGCCCCACCAGAGAGCCATGAACTTCAGTTCTGCAGTGGTTAGGGTGTCTCTGTGAGCTTGCAAGGGAGAATGAAGGGTCGATGCTGGGATGGGACAACCTGCATGCCCTGGACAGGGACAGACAGAGGAACAACCACCGGAAAGGAAACGCAAAAGGACTGTGTGCGGAATGGACATGTGACCTAACTCTCGCCCAACTTGGAGCAGCCCAGTCTAGTTCCACATGCTATGTGAGAAGATTTGCAGGACAAAGCAGGGGTCTTGGATCAGCTGAGCCAGGGACCTGGGGAGGGAGGCAGGGTGCATGGAAACCTACAGACACTGGGACACCAGAGCAGCAACACTGCAGCCAGGAGTCCAATAAGAGAAGGAAGCCCAGAAATCCAGCCTTCAGTGGACAAGAACGCTGAGCAGGGTGAGACTTGCCCAGCTCTCTGCCACCGTGCCCTGGGCTCCAGGCAACCCTGATGCACAGGCTCTGTCTCCTGGGAGAGAGGCGAGCTCTTGGTAGAGGTGGGACATTTCTAGGCCATACGTGATTCAAGGCACCACTGGGTTCCCTCCTGTGTTTGTTCCCCCAGCTTCTGGCTCCTTCCCTCACAGGCACAGTGGGTTTTTCTCTGCAAACAGGGAAGGACTGGACCTCAGGAAGCCTGCAGGGGGTGACCCAGGGCTGTGACATCACAGGATACTCCTCCAATCAGGAAAAGCGAGCCCAGACTCAGCTCTTCCCCAGGAGGCCCACACCCTGAGTACAGAGCACAGTGCTGCCTGCCCTGCTGTGCCATGGGCTCCAGGCTCCTCCACTGGGCGATGCTTTGTCTCCTGGGGACAGGTGAGCCCTGGGGACAGGACAGCTTCTCCATTCTGAGCTTGCCCACCCCTGCATCCTGCACCTGACCTTGGGAGGCACCACCAGGCTGTCTCCTGGTGCTCAGTTTCCATCTGCTTTTCCCACAGGCCCAGCAGAGGCTGGAGTCACCCAAACTCCAAGACACCTGATCAGAGCAAGAGGACAGCAAATGACATTGAAGTGTTCCCCTGTCTCTGGGCATGCCAGTGTGTACTGGTACCAACAGGCCCTGGGTCAGGACCTCCAGTTCCTCATTCAGTATTATGAGGGGGAAGAGAGAGAAAAAGGAAACTTCCCTGACCGATTCTCAGGTCACCAGTTCAGTGACTATCACTCTGAGCTGAACGTGAGCGCCTTGGAGCTGGGGGACTCGGCCCTGTATCTCTGCGCCAGCAGCTTCCACAGCCCTGCAGAGCCACCAACGTTCTGCACACAAACCTCCCTGCCCCAGCCTGGAGCAACCTCACACCTGATGTATCTGTGAGAACCTGCGGACCGCAGGAGCAGAGGGGATGAAAACCGGTGTTAGGGCGCTGGAAAGTGCTGTGAAGTGCATCTTGGGGCTGTTCTGTCACTCAGGGCTGGGGAAACAAGGCCAAGAGCATCTGTTCAGAGGACGGTGGGTGCTGCTTTAGCAGGTTCACGCCAAAATTGTCATCTTTGCCTAACCCTGTGTACTAGAGGGGTAGAAGAAGACTTTGTAATTTAACAGTTTGCACCCTCTTTCCCAGGGCAGAGGATTTCATTTTGGGGTCAGGTTTATTGACAACAGCGTATTGTAGAAGGTAGAATCAGAGGGGTTCGTTTTACATAATTGAGAGAGAGGAAATTGAAATTGGGGAAAATCGAGGAGAAAGAACAGGATCAGAGATGATTGAAGAGAGAGAGCTGCAGGTGGTTCAAGGCAGTGTTCTGAGTAGCGTGAGCCTCTTCTCCCACCCCAATGTCTTCGACAACTGGAAAGTATAGAGCCAGGCCTTCTAGCACGTGGCATCACCTGGTGGCTGGTCCCAGTTGGGGCTATCGCCCAACAGCCAGTTGCCTGGTGTGAGAGCTCTGGGCTGGGTTCCTGACATCTTCCTTCTGAAATTCTGGCCCCAGTCTTGACTCCTCAGTGTACAGTCAGGTACTTCCCACAACACAGAGGAGCTCATGTCACCCTTGGTCATAAATGGGCAAATCTCTTCAGTTTCTGCCAAAACAAAGGGATCCCCAGGATCCCTTTCTGACACTCATTCCCCCCAGATCCAATTACCTTCTATGACCAAAGAGCTCTTGAATAATTCCTAAAATTCAGTAGCATTTTACATTCTCTGAATGTGTGCTCGCTGTTTCCATGGGCTGGAAGGCCCTCCTTCACCCCAGACAGGGGCAGACACTGCTCACCTGTCAAGGACGGGCTCACTCCTGCCTTCCTCTTCCATATAGCTTCTGCCATATTCTGAGCAAACGTGTTTTCCCAGTCAGGACTGATGACCAGCACTGGAAAGTACTCTACTTGTATGTAAAGTTGGAATTTGCCAACATTGTTTTGGAACAAAGACAATTATATTATAGCAATATTTATCCAGTTTTCTAATACAGTAAGAAAAATTCCTCACCACAACCACAGCTTTAGAGATTTGGTGAGGCTGGAAACATCGGCTATGGTGCTTCTTGGAAATCAACCAAAAAAAGGAAAAAAATAGGCTGTGCTCAGTAGTAGAATCTTATCATCCTTGACAATTAAAAGATGTCGTGTGTGTGTGATGTGAGTGTGTTTGTGTGTGCATGTGTGCTTTCTTGAGGAGACCGTACCAGTGGAAAGTTTCTCCGGGTGGCATTTACTAAGAGGCTCTGGGTCACAGGCAGAGTTCACAGGCACTTCTGGGTGGTGGTAGGAATGTCGGATCGCACTGAGTCTGCCTAAGTTATAGCTGATAGGATTGTTTATTTCTAGATTTTATAAAGTCAGAAATAAATTTGCAAAATCTAAAAATCCTCTTTATAAACACACCATCTAAAATTTGGTAATAATTTAAATACAGCATATGAAAAGATGTGGGTCCGATTTACCAGGAGGAGCTGTGGAATGTGGTGTTTCCAGGCTGGATCTGTTCGATATAGACACAGTTTAATCCCATGGCCGTACAATTCTGACCCCTCTCTTCCATTTTAGCAGAGTAATTGCAAATGTGTATCAATTGTTTGTTTTGTAATCCAAATGTTGGTTCATGCCTCCTTTTGTCTTCACTGGCTCAGGGTGGATATGAAGATCAACTCTAAATTGGCCCCTCTGAAAAAGCAGTAGAGAGGGTGTGTGTGAGAGGGTGGGGGTTGAGGGGTCTGGACATCTCTGTTCCTGATTTGGACAATCTTGAGCACATCAGACCAGGTGTGTAACCCTGAGACTGTGCCCCGCTGGCCACTTGGAGGCGCTGTGGTTCCTCAAGGCTGCAGGGAACCTGGGGAGGGCTGAGAGGGTGGCCCAAGGCAGGAGGGCTGCAGGGAATGCCTGGC
>RJWJ010028466.1:0-21395 GCA_004363605.1 Indri indri | reverse complement strand
GAGATCACATGACCAATAAATAGAAGAGCCAATAGTTAAACCCTGATGGGTCTCATTCCAGAGGCCCAGCTCTCAATAACAATAATTATCCTTAGAATAGCAGCTGATGTTTCTGAGCATAATATATGGGCACCATGCCAGGTATATCACCTGGATTGTCTCATTAATCCCCCCAAATTGGGCCCATTTTACAGATGAGACATTGAGTCTTAGAGAGCTTAGTTTGATCAAAATATCACAGCTAAGTAGATTCAAATCCCAGGCAGGCTAAGACCAGAGACAACATGCTTAATTCACATGCAATGACACCTTCAGCTCAGCTATCCAGAAGCCAGACGCTGGCAGAGCTGCCTCTTTTAATAGAGTCACCTGTGACCCAGAGTAAGATCCTAACCGGCCACCAGCTTTGTCCATAGCACCTTCACTTTTCACAGGAAGTGACCACGCTGCTCTGATGAAGAGTCCATGTCTGCGGCTGGTGGGCTACATGGCCACGAAGGCCAGCCCCGGACAGAGCCAAAGGAAGATGCTCCCAAAGCCCTTCCTGAAAGGGGCGGCCTTGCGAAAATAGCAGGAAGATACTTAATCCCACAATTTCCCCAGTAACGGTCAAAGATCAATCCTATGAGCTCTCTCACTAACAGGCGCCCTGCAGGAGTTCTGTTCTGCACAACTTCTGAAAAGAGCTGAAAGGACACAAACGAGAGTAAATCCCTCTCTTTCAAAATGGTTTATTTAAGAATCTGCTTTTTTACAGTCCGAAGAGTTCCCGAGTGGACAGCAGGGTGCGAGCTCCAGGCCTGGACCATATCTCCAGGACGGAGTCACATCCCCTGTGATAATCCCATCTCCACGGAAAGGCAGGAAACAACACTTGGACTTTGACATCCTGCTGCCTTTTGTTATCACCTGACAGCTGAGGGCCATCGCCATTTTTTTTTTCTCTTCGTTGCACTTAAAATCTGCCACACGGTCCGTGCTCTCTTCCCCGCCACCTTCCCCTCCCTCTTTTACTCTCTCTCTCTCTCTCTCTCTCTCTCCTCTAAGAAGATAAAATAAACTTTTTACTTTTATATATCCTAATCTCTGCATGAGAAATCTTTCTCCACCCGTGTCATGAGCACCTAGTGAGTTTTCCACCCTAACACTTCCCAAGAATTTGCAGATTGCCACACCCACACCCGGGTCCCTGGACTTGGCAAGACTACAGGAGTTCAGACTTTCCCTGTGCAAGCCTAGGTTGCTGGCCCTCCCCAGGCGGAAGTTCTGTCTTAAGAGGTAGGGAGACCTTGGGCAAATTCCTCCCCTCTCTGGCCACTGAGATGAGGATTCCGTGAGAATGTATGCAAGGGGCTTGTTCTTTCTAGAAACTCAGGAAACAGGAGCTGCAATTAGTCCCAATTGCTAATGGCCCAGGCCAGGCTTCCTCTGGGATCCAGGGCCCACATCAGGGAGGACCTGGATGGATCCACCCCCTCACCCAGGTCTCAGCCCTTCCACGCCCCCTCTCTTCCATCACCTGCACCTTCAGACTGAATTTCCATCTAGAAAGAGCGCTTCCAGCCTCAGCCTCCCCCTCCCATGTGTCCCCAGAGTCGGCTCTGAGGATGTCACCTGGACAAATTCAGTGTGCTAAGTGTATGTAGGCAGACACTAATGCTCTCTTATGGTTTTTCTACGTACTTCGTTCACCCTAATGGAGAGCTAATATGATATTTAAAAAGTTAATATTGTAATATGTATCTCCATTAGCTTGCCCCAGCACCTCTCGAGCAGAGGCAGCGGGCTGGGTTCAAGCAGGCTGTCAGGGCCACGACAAGGGACGGGACCGCATGGACATCCCAGGAGGTGGGCAGGAGTCGAGGAACCCCAGCTGTGGCCTGAAGTGCCGGCAAGAGCTCTTCCTGCGCGGAAGACTCCCGGCTTCATGACATTAACAGTGCGGCTTCCAGTCCTCCCGTCCTCAGGAGAAATGCATTTCTCAGCAGATTGCTCCACAGCCAGTGTTTCTCCAAACGGCATTTTCATACCAGAAACATTCCACGCGGGGCTGAGAATACAGCGATGCCCACTCAGGCCCATGGGGGTTTCTGTGAAGTTTCTGGTGTTGCATTAGGGAGTTGGGAGAGGGCAGATTGGTTCTCTCCTTTTTAAATGTGCACACATAGCATTGCCTTCTTCTCCCCATAATCACTTACTCAAAGCAAAGTCTTATTACTTATTTAAAAAAATGCTGGAGGATCCTAACAATAGCCTGTAATTATTTCTCAAACGGTTCTATGGAGTAATTATGCCATTAGTCCAAGTGCCTCCTGTTTCAAAGACATCTCTCTCTCTCCCTCTCTCTCTCTCCCTCTCTGTCTCTCTCTCTCTCTCTGTCTCTGTCTCTCTCTCTCTCTGGTGCCATTTGTCTGGGTCTGAGTTAGGGAATGAAAGGGATCTCCTGGGAGCCTGAGTGATCGTGACCCAGGCTGTAGGCACAGGATTTAGAGATGCTTTTCCTAGGGAGTCTACTGTCGAACCAGCCATTCCTGCAAATGATACCTCCCCGTGCGAAGGCAGGACGCTGGGCAGACTTCCCAAGGGAAACAGATGAACAGTCGGCCCTGGGAGAAAGCATCTTCAGGCAACTGCCTAGAAGGATTTCTGGCCACACTACAGAGAGAAAGGAGCCTCAGAACCATCTTTGGCTTTACGGATTGGTTTGTTGTGGCAGGCCATGGCAATATATAGGTCACCCTTGCCTATGGTTAATGTATCTAACTGAGACGCTCTTCTGTGGTTCCTGTAAATTCTGATGGAAGGACAAAGACACACAGACCACCTCTTGTTGAGTGCCTGTTTTGTTACGTCAGCTCCTAGACTGGGCACTTCACTCACATTAGGCAGTAATCTGTGCTGTATGTATTGCCCCCATTTTACGGAAGAGAAACTGAGGCTTTAAAAAGTAAAGTCACTGCCCAAGGTGACACAATTAGTGGGCACCAGTGCCAAGATTAATACATAGATCTGTCAACCAACAAACTTGATGTTCTTTCTTTGGCAATACTCCACACTACCACTGTAGCTTCAAGAGCTGCAATTGTTTGGAGATTTATTTCTCCCCTCCCTCCAGACTGTGGGCTTCCCAGAGCATCAGATTCATCACTGGAACATTTGTAGCACCTTACCCTGGACCTGCCACACGGCGTGATAGGCGCCCAGTCAATATTTATTGAATAAATGAATAAGTAAGTGGATGAATGAGAAGCAGATACTGTTTCTCTCCGTCAAAGGGAGCAATTACTTGTAAAACCTGTATCAGGAGAGGATCACAATAGGCCATCGCCATTGTGTGTCTGTGATGAAATGGATTCTCTCCTGCCAGCCCAATCTTCACTATTGATCAGCCGACTGAACACTTGTTTATTTAAGTGGGGAAGGTGGCATCGTCTGCATACAAAGAATTTGCGGAACAAAGTCAGATGTCTGATGAGTAATTCTCCCTGCCGTTTAGTAAGACCCACGAGGTACATTTGTTTCAATCATTTTGATCAGAACTAAAAACAACCTCAAACACGCTGCCTAATGCAGCCTTACCTGACAGGTGTAGAGGGAGCGATTACATTGCTGTTCCATCCCTAGAAGTGAGGAATGACAGCCACGTGGCTGGCAGCGTCTGGAACGGGGCGGGGAAGGAACAGGGAGTCCGGCTGGGGCTCCTCGCAGGAGAATGGGAGCTGAGGCCGCAGCCTTCATCGGGACCCTGGGCCTCAAAGGGGCATCAGGCAATGGATCGGCCCGCCCTCCACAGTCACGGGAAACACGCAGATTAATGCTGGGGGCCAATTTGTCAAAATAAGAATCCACAGAGCACACGTGGGAAGTGACGTCAGTAGTGGATCGGACTCCAGTGGTGTGATCCTGCCCCTGTCCCCTGCTAGCTCTAGGACCTAAAGAGAGCCGCCTGCGCCTCAGTCTCTCCCACTATAAAGTGGGAATAATGGTATCGTGGACATTCACACAGTATAACGGATGTAAAGGGGCCCAGCCCAGAGCCCAGCCCGGAGGTGGTTCTCAAGACACGTGTGGACAATCAGCTTCCTGTTGTCTCCGTCAAGCGGGGCCTCCCTTTGGGAAGTAGTTTGACAAGGGTTTCCACATGATTATTTTTTTGGCTGAACGTCTAGGGAGAAACCAGTGTGTCTTTTCTGCAGAGCTGTGTCATTAACCCTGCTTCGGGTGGCTTCACGGCTTTGTCCTTTTGTCGTGCATGTGTGCGTACACGTGTGTGCTTGTGTGCACGTGTGTGTGCATTGTGTATGTGTGCACACATGCGTGCGCATGTGTGTGCTCTATTGCTGGGTCTCCAGCCATTACTCGTGCCATCACTGACTTTGATCATTGCATGTTCTCGCTCACGTGGGAGCTAAAAAAGTGGGTCTTTTGGAGGCGGAGAGTAGAACGGTGGCTACCAGAGGCTGGGGATGACAGGGGGTTGGTTAACAGGTGCAAAAACACAGCTAGATAGAAGGAATAAGTCCCAGTGTTTGATAGCGCAACAGGGTGACTATAGTTAACAATGATTGATTGTATATTTCAAAACAGCTAGAAGAGAAGATTTGGAACATTCCCCAACACAAAGAAATGATCAATGTTTGAGACGATGGATATCCTAATTATCTTGATTTGATCATTACACATCGTGTATCAAAATACCACATGTATCCCATAAATATGTACAATCGTGTATCGATAAAAAAGACTTTGGTAGTGGGTATGCATTAAGTCCTAATAAAAGCAGGGTGATGACAAGTCAATTTCTGGGGGTTGCGTTTAGCCCACCACATAGAAAACCATCCACATACACCCACCCCTCATGTAGGATACAGTGTAACGTTTAAGAACAGAGACTGTTTCCACCGAGCCTGAGTTTAAACCTCTGCTCTACCACTCTCACGTGACCCTGGGCAAGTAACTTCCCGGCTCTGTGCCTCAGTTTCCGCAGCAGTGGCCTAGCGAGAGTGATGGGCCCACCTCCTAGGGTTGTTGTGAGGACTGAATGAATTAGGCTTAGTTCAGGATCACAGCCTGTCCAGAATTATTATCTTTATTTTGCAGACAAAGAAACAAACCATAGAAATTAAGACTTTTCCAGGCACGATGAAGGCAGGCGCTGACCAGGGCGTCAGATCTCAAGGTGGTAAAGTGATGTGAGCCGAAATGTATACACCCAATAGGGACGATAAACAGGATGTGTGCACAGATGTGATGTCAAACAGCTGCCTCTCCGGTGGGGACCGCTGGGGTGCATTGCCTTTTCCTCCCAAAGCAGAACTGGGCTGACAGCAAAAGTCCAAACACGGAAGAAAGAGGCTTAACACCTCTCGAGCCTCTTCAACCTTGGCTGTAACACCAAGGCCTTGCCTGGGTGAGAAATTAGAGTTTCACCAAGTTGGGATGCTCAGGGAGCAGCGAAGGTAGCCAGGAATTCTAGAATTGATTTGGCCAAACCCCCCCACCCCCAAGCCTGCGAACCACCCTCGATGGCAGATGAGCACACACAGACGGAGAACCACCGTGTCCTGGACCGTGTGCCAGATGCTGTGGGTGCAAAGATCAATGAGAAATAGTCCTCCCTCTTTCCACAGACTGCTTGGTCCAGACCCAACCGGCAGAGCACGGAGCAGTGCAACAGAACACGAGGCAGCGCAGGGACGGGGCCATGGGACCCCGGAGGCGGCACCCAGCCAACCAGGGCGCAGGGAAGCACCATTATGCACCCTGAATTGTCAGTGTGCAGCCTTTGTCTCTCCATCACTTCTCACTGTGGCTCGAGTGTGTCCCCTCCAATATCCATGCGTTGAAGCTTAATCCCCCACTGTGGTGCCACTAAGAGGTGGAGGCTTGTGGGGAAGTGATTAAGTCACGAGGGCCCTGCCCTCGCCAGTGGGATTAGCACCCTTATAAAAAGGCTCAAGGTTGAAGGAAGCACTCTCTTGCCCCTCCGTCCCTTCCGCCATGCAAGGACACATTGTTCCTCCCCGTCAGAGGATGCACCGACAAGGCGCCATCCTGGAGGCGGAGAGCAGCCCTCACCAGACTAACCCTGCCAGCATCTTGACCCTGGACATCCCGGCCTCCCGAACTGTGATAAATCAATTTCTGTTCTTTCTACATTACCCAGTCTGTGCTATTTTGTCACAGCGGTACCAATGGACTAAGACACTTCTGTCACCTCAGCGAGGCCCGATGCAAGGCAAGAGCAAAGCAAGGGCTCAGTGGCTGTCGTCTGATGGAGGGAAGAGTCCAATAAGAAAAGAGATTTTGGTTCAACTAATTTTGAGCCCTTGCAAATTATTCCATCTAATCTCCTCCCTCTAGCCACCTCATAGGTAATATGATCACCTCCATGAACAGATGAGTCAACTGAAGCTCAGCTCAAACCATGTGCCCAAGGTCACACAACCAGAAAGTGGGAAAACCTACGAGAAAAATGAAAACAAAACCAACTTAGTTCTCCCACGCACCATCCGCCAGGCCAGCAGCCTTGTTTACATCACGCTTACTGTAACACTTGTCTCCCCTGCACATGTGCCCCCTAAGAGTATTTTGTAAGGAGGAAACTAATGGAAATTGATCCCTGGTACCGTTTGGTTGGGGGTTGAATGTTCTCATGCTGGACAGGGCGGGACAGTTTGTGGGGTGGGGAGAAGGGCTGTCCTGGCAGCCACTGGAAGAGTGACCATGAGCCGGCTTGCCCAGCAAGGCAAAGGCATGTCTGCTTTCAACACGACACTCACGAGGCCCAAAGCCCTGGGCCTGCCATTCCCTTCCGGCCACCCCCAATGCAAGACTCTTTGAAAATGTCCCCCTCTTCATCTTGTCAAAATCCAGCTCCTGCATGACTGGGAAGCTGTCAGCGTGATCTATAACCCCCAGGCAGGCCTGGAATATGAGCTAAATTGCCTGAGTCACTAGCAATGATAGACTCATTCTGTAGGAAATTGGAAATCAATTCTTGTCATCACTGCACAGAGCTCCTTTATCAAGAGTTCCAGCTTACCTTCTTGTAATGCGACCGAGAAGGACTTGGAGGCCAATACGGCAACAGCAATAAGAGACAGGACCACGTGTGTGCACACACACGTGCGTGTTTATCCAAAAACATAGCAACATACGAAGACCCTGCCAAGGCTCCTCCAGCTGGCAGAAGACCCAGCATCCAGAGGGTGGAGATGTTCTATCCAAGGAAAGGCTGGGGGCCACATAAGCTATGCATCCACATCGTCACCTTGAAAATGAGAAGACTTTCCTGGAGCCTGGTGCCCATTTTCCTCAGCAAAGCGCCCCTGCCTGTGCTGAGTTAGTGCAAAACACAGCCCAGTAATAATACCCCTCCACCTTTGCAGAGCACTTTATTATCGAGGAATTTTCAGATAGTTGTCCCAATTAACAGCACTGAAGGGTTTCAGTTTGCTTTTGGTTTGGGATGCACTTTCTTGCATTGTTTGAATCCTTGTTTTGTAGTTTGAGAGGCAACAAGATTCTACGAAGTATCAAAAGATCCAAGTTCAGATTCTGACTCTTACATAGACTCATATATATAATATTAGAAAAAGTGCTTGATTTCCCTGAACCTCGTTTTTCTCTATTTGCCATAAAATGTGGAAAGTAGAACGCACCATAGAGTTACAATGAGTCAAGAAATAAGGTCGTACATGGAGAAATGCCTTGTCAATTTGCAGTGAGATATAATGATTGGTTACTGATATTGGTATAGCCACTTACCCATGAGGCAAATGGGTAAACTGAGCCCCAGAGAAAGATTTGCCTGAAACTAATAGTTCATGTGAAAACCGAGAGGAATAACTAACGTTCATTTTAGGCTTGTGAAACACTCACTTGTGCATTATGCATTTTGAAATGAGGATCTAAGAAGTCATTTGCATCTTTCTGCTAAGGAAGATGTTTGGAGATGTTGGGGACATGCGCACAGTAGGATCAGTGGTCTTGGCCTCTTCTCTGCCCTTCTTGGTGGTTCTCATAAGCTCAGAATCATTCTAGAGAATTCTGAATATTACAGGCTCACGCTGTCAAATCCGCCTCCATGGTCACTGACAGGAGCATGCGTGTATGGAAAGGGACATCTCATGGCTCCCACACCCCTACACGTAGCCACACCTCACCCCCCAGCGTGGCTCACATGCCATCTCCCCCATGGAGCCTCCCTCATTCTGCCAATGCTCAATGATCTCTCAAAATCATTGCCTTGTACCATTCACGTGGAACCTATATCCCACTCTCTCCCACGTGCCTTTCCATATGTAAATCCTGCCTGGAAATCTGACCATAAGTCCCTTCAGGGAGGGTCCCCCACCCCCATATCCTTGAGTGTCCAGGCTCTACGCTATGGATTAGGGCCACCAAGAGATGCCCAGGAAATCTTGGATGAGGATGAGGATGACGGTAATGAAGTGTTTCCATTTCTCACTGGACATAAACAGCTGTAGGTCTTGTGGAGAGGCCAGGGCTGAAAGTCACAGACGTGGCACATTATCTCATGACTATAGTCCTTCATGCAGGCATTCACCTCAACAGCTGTGACTGCATGGTTCTGTGTTACGCTTCAGATCTCAGCAACATGGCTGGCAGTAAAGGAGAAGAGTCAAGTCGACCAGCTGTAGACCAGCCGGCCCTGGGAGGGTTAGCCGGGTTCTGCAGACAGGGTCCAGGGCCACGGTGAACAGAGTGCACAGGGATCCAAGGAAACCCGTGCAGGGGGCAGGATACTGCAAAGCAGCAGGTGATGCTCCAACTCAGGAGGGAGCAACTTCACAGCCCCAGGCATCAGGCCACAGGCCACAGCCCAGGTACACGAAGGAAGCCCAAGGGAGAGGCTGGAATAACAGAGTTGACTCCACTGGTGGTGCTGACACTCCGCTGCTGAAAGCTTTCAAGACCTCCTACTCCTCCTTCCCCATCTGCCCACATCTGGGCACGATGCTAAGAAAGCCTGGGCACCCTCCGATTTGGCACAGGTGGGAAGTTTAAATCACACAAGCCTTCGCTCATGTGTGCATGGGAACTCACCCTAGCCCCCACCACTGGGCCACCTGCTGTGGACGAATCATGTTCCCCCAGAATCCACAGGTTGAAGCTCTAACCCACCCTCAATATGATGGTATTTGGAGATGGGGCCTTTGGGAGTTAATTACATTTAAATGAGGTCCTGAGGGTGTGGTCCCCATGATGGGATTAGTATCTTTGTAAGAAGACACCAGAGAGCTTGCTCACTCTCTCCACCACGTGAGGACACAGCAAGAAGGTGGCTGTCCGCAAGCCAGGAAGAGAGCCCTCACCAGAACCTGGCCATGCTGGCACCCTGATCTTGGACTTCCCAGCCTCCAGAACTATGAGAAATAAATTTTGGTTGTTCAAGCCACACAATGTGTGGTATTCTATTATGGCTGCCTGGGCTGACTATGACACCACCGTTAAGACCTCAGGTCAGTCTTCTTTCCCTGCTCTCTTGTGCCATGGTCCAACCAGCTTGGGAGCAGACCCTGCTCCCCTCAGAAAGCCTCATTATGTGAGTGATAAATCCTTTCATACTCTCTTAGTGCATATGTAGGATCATCAGTCTTGACATTATCTGAGCCAAATTTTGGGAGTAGGTGGATTCATCTCATCTTTGCAGGGTGACCACAATAGCTGACAAGCCCCAGGGAGGATAATTTGACTCCCACAGTCAAATAAATCAGTGGTTCTAGCTGGGCTGCCATGAATGAGAAGTCAGAAATGACTAAACTTGAGAAGCTACATGAAACCTTGAACTCTAATAAGACCAGTGCCAGAGTCTACCCTCTGGTGCTCTGAGCCTGACTCAGGCAACTGCAGGGCTGAGCCTACAAGTGGAAGCACAAATGTTGCCACCTGGGAGGGGCTAAAGAAAGCAGAGGGTTTGGTACAACATGTTTATGTAAAGAAATTTCCCTCTAGGGAAAACATTAGCACTGCCCCAGCCATGCCTACCAGTAACCTTTGGAGCAGAGCATTCAAGTTGCAAGCTGAGCAGAAACTGTAGATTTTCTTCTCTAACTATTCTCAGCCCTGTGATTCTTGCCTTCCTCTATTTTAGAGGTGAGAAAGCTAAAATATGCAATCTTTTCAGTTAGGAATGACACCATGACATAGTTTTGGACAAGTAGAATATAAAGAAAAATTTACTAGGGAACTCATCACCTCCAGGTTGAAAAGACAAAGCCCAGGAAGAAAAACTCCCTTTCTCTTCCTCCTTCTTCCTACCTGGAATGCAGGTGCAAAGCAGTGAATTGCAGCAGCCACGTTGTGACCCTGAGGATGGAAGACATATGCTAAGGATGATGAAACAGAATGAGAGAAAGCCCTGAACCAGCACTGGATGCCTCTCCTGTGAAATTCTGGTTATGTGGGGGAAATAAACTCTTACTCGGTTAAGCCACTGCAGTTGATTCACGCACAGGTAAACATCTTCGTAACTGACACATCAGCAAAGCTGGAGAAGAACCCCATTGACGGCTGATCAAAAACATAGTCTTTAGCATCAGACAGACTTGAATCTGCAGCCCACCCCTGACTTCTTACAAACAGGGGGAGCTCAGGCAAGTGACTTATCTTTCTAACCTCTTAGTCTCTTTATCTGAAAAATGAATATGATACTAGTACCCACTTCAAAGAATGAACATCAGACTGAAACGCAATACTCAGCCCAGGACCTGGCACAGTAAATGCAGGGTATTTCTGTTAAACTGGTTGTTTCAACAAGGTCTATGCTCCATTTTCCTTGAAGGAACAATGATGGATAAACTAATTATACCTTTTCTTTTTTTCACTTTTCAACCATTTAGGGGCTTTTGTGCAGCCATGATATTCATGTTTGCAGGTCAGTGGGTCACATGAATGATTCTCTAAAGACTCACTTAGACAGACTCTGCAACTGTCAGCTGTTGCCCCTTCCTTAAAATTAAGAGCAGAGACAGGTCTTCAAAAGGGCTTTAAGTGGGTCCCAAAAGGAGTGTCAGGATCAGGCCCCTGTGTTCTTGGGGCCAGTAGACTGGGTTGCTTTTCCATTCAAGAAGCAGAGAGGGCAATTTAGGGGGCAGAATATCAGAGGCATCAGAGAATCCCTCCCTGTAGTCCCTTCTCAATAAAATCTTTCTAACAGATGATTGAAGCTTTCTTTCCATAATAAGCATTGAGCTTCAAATGCAAATCCACTGGGGACAGACGATGCCTGAACCCACATTTTCTTTAAAGTATAGAGGACGGGTATCAGGGTCTTTCTGGAAATAGAGTTTCAGTGCAGTGGAGCAAAGTAGAAAATGTGAGTGCAGAAAGAGGCGGCCACAAGGCCAGTGACACACTTTGCACTGTTCTCAATCTTGCCAGTAGTTGGTCTTCAATATTTGTCCAATAATAATCTCCGAAAAACATGTTCTATCCTTGTAGCATTTTCCTGGCTGGAGACTCACTGGTCTTCCCCACCCAGAGATCACCAGCCTATTGGGAGACCAAGATAGCTGCTGGATTCACGCTGGGCAAATGCCCAGTCCCCTCCGTAACACAGGGGCAGAGTGGAGGCTTCTACCTTTCACCTGGGGACCATCGCAATGAGGCTTGCCCGTGGTTGTGTTGTGGCCTGCAGACCACACATCCAAGGCTGCCCACAGCCGGCTGTGTGCTGATGTCCACTAGGGCCACTGGATCCATCAGGCAGGCTGGTGGGGCTGGAGCAGAGAGTGCCCACTCAACACTCATGGCCTTGCAGGTAAACCTCCACCCACGGCTGCCAAGCACTGACCCAGGAGACAAACCTCTCCTCTTTCTTGAGAGGGAGTAAATACACAGGGAAAGCAGAAATTCCCCTCTCTTTAAAGCAGAAATGTAGGTACACACACACACACACACACACACACACACACACACACACGCTTAAACATAATCTCATTTGATCTTCTCAACCATGAACAGACGGGGCAAATATTATCCCAACGAATGGATGACAAAACTGAGGCTCACCAATTTCAAATAACTTAGCCAAACTCAACCCAACTAGGAACTGCAGGCCCAGGTTCGTGGGATGTCAACTCTCTGCATTGCACCGTAATTACCCTAAATAGCTCCCTGTGCTCAGTTCAGAGGAGCGTGAGGACACCTTGCCCCTCAGCAGCAGGGAGGTTTTTGTTTTTTTAAGTGAGGGGAGGTTTACAATACTCCCTGCCACTGTAAGCCTTCTCTGGATGAAAAAGTATCCGCTTGGCAAGCCTGCCCCACAGATGGCCACAGCCAAATGCTTAACGGCTCCAGTCCCCGACTTGATCGCAAGTGATGAAGAGAAACAAAGGCATCCCTAAACCGCACAGGGGTCTGCCCGGCTTCAGCACATTCTTTCATGACCATATTCAAGATGTGCGCGATGCCGCCTTTCAATAATTTTTAGTGTGCTATTTTCTCGGATCTTTGAAGTTTCTCTTATGGAGAAAACATTTTCTTAAGTTATTGGCTTTTTTCAAAGGCAGAATATGGGAGCCTTATGATCTGAAGTCTCACAGCTCATAAATACTCGTGCAGAAGTGGTAGCCAGGCCTGGAGGGACTTTTCTCCGTTTTCCAGGAGAAATCAAAGCAGCTGTGTGACCCTGGGTCGGGCGAGAGGGAAACACACTGCCTGCGGGGCTTCCAGGCCTCTCCAGGGGACCAGCAAGGAGGCCAAGGACGAAGCCTCTCTCCCTTCCCCGTGGTCGGCAAGGACCGATGTATCGAGGCAGCACACAGAGTTTCCTCTCAACGCACCTCCCTGCCCCTCCTTTCCTTGAGCACTGTCTTGCACCCAATAGCAAATGACAAATAATTGTTCTCAAATGGCATTTCCTACCCAGCACTCACTTTTCAAGAACCTTCCTGGGCTCTTAGACTGTTGTATCAAATCAAATCTCCCCAGCCCCAGGCCCGAGCGCCTACCCTCTCCTCCCTGTGAGCCCGCCCACTGCAGCAGCACCCACCACAAGGGTCCCATCTCACCTGTCCTCTGTGCCTCCGCCTAAGTGCTTCCTTCACCTGTCATGCTCAGTGGCTGACGCAACCCCCCCAAGCCTTCCGGGGTCATTTGAGAGCTTCCTCCGCCATGGTGTTTGCAAAAATGATGGCTTTGGCTTGGCAATCAGGCAGATTTGACTTCAAACCTCACCTCTGGCACTTAAGCGGTTGCTCAAACCGTTTGGATAAAGTGGTGATGAGAACTAAAACCAATAGGGTGAAACGCGTGCAGCGTCATGCCTGGCACGGAGGAGACGTTTTACACGACGGGCTGAAGACACCCAAGCACGTCCATCGACGCACCTGGGGAGAGGCAAAGTGCTAGAGGTGCAGGTGCATTTACTGAAGGCCTCTTCCTTTCAGTAAAAGTGCTTAAATACAAACAATACACATATTTTTAAGATTTCCAACTAACCTCTTCTCCCATCCTAACTCACCTGGTGTTTTCCTACCTCTTCCTTTCTTCCTACGGAGGCTGCTGAGCCAGGGGCCGGCTACGCTCTCTCTCCAGTCTTCCCCTGGGCAAGTCTTCGCTCCTTTTGCATCTCCCGAGGGCTAATAAACCCTACCATAAATCAGGGCAGTTTGTCAGCAGGGCACACGGGACTGAGGCCATGCTGACCGGAGGGGAGAAGCAAGAAAGTCATGGTGTCGGTGGGGATTAGGGCAGGCCCCGGGTTCAGGAACCTCAAAACAGAGCTTGGTCCCAGTAGCGGAGCAGCCTGAGAGCTAGGATCCAAAAGATCGTCACGAAGTCTGGCTTGTCCCCAGTGGGGCCATGCCATCTGGCAGGCTGGTAGGGCCCAGGGATAATCCCTGCTTGGAAAAACAAGCAAACAAATGAACAGATGAATGGATTGCCAAGTTCCAGATCTCCCAGAGCAGGGTAGCCACTTCCTGCTTCTGAACAACACAGAGACATATTCAACAAACCAGATATTACCCAGGCACTTCGAAATGTGAAGGTCAAGTTTCTTAAATGAACTTCTCCCTGATTGTATGTGGCTGGAAGTGGTGTCACTCGCTGGAAAGATGCAGGGGACAGTGGAGGCTTGGGAGGGCTGCAGGGTACGAGAGAGCCACTGAGGGCACCTCAAGGAGACGCCAGTAAGCCGAGGCGGTTAGGACACCCTCCACTCCACCAGGAGCCAGCTGTCCATGTGACCAGCTCCATGGGGTGAAGAGAGCTTAAACCCCATGGGGTGAGACTGCTGTCGGCACCCAGAGGAGGCACAATGTAGTTAGGGGGCTTGTCTTAGTCAGCTCAGGTTGCCACAACAAAATATCAAAGACTGCACAATTTATAAATTACCAGACTTGGTGGCTAAAACAACAGACATTTATTTCCCACAGTTCTGGAGGCTGGGAAGTTCAAGATTAGGATGCCAGCATGGTTGGGTTCGGGTGAGGGTTCTCTTCCTGGCTTGCAGACAGCCACCTTCTCACTGTGTCCTCACGTGGCAGAGACAGAGAGGGCTCTGGTCTCTTCTTCTTCTTATAAGGACACTAATCCCACAACGAGGGCCCCACCCTCATGGCCTCATCTAAACCTAATTACCTCCCAAAGGCTCCACCTCCAAATGCCAGGAGTTAGTGCTTTGGGGGGAAATTTGGGGCAACACAAACATGCAGTCCATAACAAAGGTTAAATGGGGAGCTTATGTTCAAGAAACAATCCAGAATTAGCACAGTGCATAGAACAGCCAAATTTCAGACTACTCCACCAGCAGGGAAGGTGCCTGCAATTTACTGCATAGACCAGCTTAGCAGATGGTAGATTTAGGGTCTTTTTTTAAAATTACGCTGTCTTCTGATAATAGAATATATCCTACTTTCAAAGAAATACCCAGATGGGACAGGGCCCATCCCCATCTTCAGGAGTAGTTATGAAACTTGAGTTTATCTAATTAGACTATTCCATTCCCCTTGCTGCAGTGATTGGTTGACAGAGGGTCACATGAACCAAGCTGAATCAATGGGAGTCATCCCTGGGACTTTGGCTGGAGCCACTGGAGGAGGAAAGATGCTCCTTTTTCACTGGGATCCCCCAGCTTTAACACATTGACTACCACATACAAAAACAAAAACTTTTCCTTGGGGCCACAATGTTTTATTATGAAAATAGAATAAAAACTTTGAGTGTAATTTAAAGGTAGACATAAATAGAAAAACAAAATGTATTGACTTCTATTCATTTAATCCAAGTTTTTAGAATTAAATTGTCAATATTAATTGTAACAATAAGAACATCGACAACTAAAATTTTATATATACTTCACATGGCCCCAGGGTCAAAACCAGAATGGATTGAATAGAACTCTTGTGGCAGTTAATGTGTTAAGGACAATGTTGGCCCATAGCTGTTGGAGGCCATCCTTGCCAACACACAGGAAGAGTCTGCCAGAGAATGAAAACCACCCAGAGGAAAAGAACCAGGAAGCAAAAAAGAAATTCTTGATGACTACTCAGTGAAAGCCTGGATCCAACCGTACCTGAAGATGATGTTCATCTCCCTTGAACTTTCCGAGGGCATGAGCCATTAACTGTTGTTTTTCTTTTAATTCAGTTTTCTGTTACTTACAACCAAATCCTTCCAACATACCCCACACCTGGCTCATTGGCTCAGGGCCAGGCTGAGGTTCAGTCTTCGGGTGTCTTGCCTTCCTTCCTGGGTGCTAAGCAGCACTGCAGAGAAGCGCCAGCCCCACAAAATCGGGATGAGACACTCCCAGCACCTCCCAGGTTACACCCTCTTGGCACAAGGAAAAACCCCCAGAATTTGGCATGAGGCAGGCTATGCTGAGGCATGCATCCTTCCATTCACCAGCTGTGTGACCCCAGCTGCTTATTTAATCACTCCAGGCTTTCGTTTCCCCATCTTAAAAAAAAACGTAATAATAACATCTACCTCATAGGCTTTTTGTGAAGTTTTAACGAGCTCGGGAATATAAAGGACTTGATCCTGTGTCTGGTACGCAGCAGGTGTTTGATAAATGGCAGCAATTTTATGTCGCCATGGTATGCCTGTCCTCACGTGATCAGCACAGGGAACAGGGACATTATGGATTACTGAGACATGTACGTAAGGCCCTCCAAAGAGCATTTCTATCAATAGGTTCCATCTTCTCCCACATCTTTGTGTTTTCTTTTTTCTTTTTTAACCAGAACTGCTAAATATAAATCAAATCACCCACAGAGGTAGGAAAGAAGGAAAAAAACCACGGGACTGTAGCCTCCGGACCCAGGATGGCCTCCAGGGAAGCCTTCTCCTTTTGGGTGGAGAGTTGGGATCAGAGGTCCTGTCTCATCCCTGAAGAGGGTCCTTGCTCTCTGCATATGACACTTGGAAAGTCTGAGGCTCAGCTCCTGTCCCCACCGCCCCCCAGCTCCAGCACAGAGGCAGGGTATAGTGAAGGCACCCACCCTGGGCTCAGAATCCGCAAACCCAAGTTCTATGCTGGGGGTAGGTGGTACCATTCACAGTCAACTGCTCTTGTCTGGGCCTCAGTTTCCCAGTCTGTAAACTGGGAATGCAGACCAGATGGTCTCTAAGGCCCTTTCCTTCTAGGATCCTTTGTGTCTATGAGTTTACAGAGACCAGCCATAAATCAGCACTCCCTCTACTTTGTTTCCAAATAATGGTCCCTCGTGAACCTCCCAGGAAGTCTTTCTCTACAGACTCCAGCCCATACCCCGTTGTTAGAGGCAGTGCTGATCAAACATGATTTTGTCCTGCTGGAGCCATTACTCAGGGGTGTTCAGGGATGGGGGAGATTACTAGGTGACATGCTGAGGATGGAGCCCAGGAATCTGTGTTTTAGCAATCGCCTTCCAGGTCACTCTGATATATGCTCAAGTTTGAGAACCACTGGGGTAGTCTAGAGCTGTACTATCCAATATGATGGCCACTATGTGTGGCTATTTAAATTCAAATTAGTAAAAAGTAAACAAAACTTGAAAGTCAATTCTTCAGTGCTCATCGGCCCCACATGGCAAGTGGCTGCCATATTGCACGATGCAGAAATGGAGTATTTCTATCATTGCAGAAAGTTCTGTTGGGTAGCACTGGTCTGGACAAGCCTTGCTTCACAGAGTGGGGTCTATAAACCAACAGCCTTGGCTTCACCAGGAGCTTGGTGGAAATGCAGAATCTCCCACCCTGCACTGGACCTGCTGAGTCAGAACCTACAACTTAACAAGATCTCCCAGCAATTGGAATGAACCTTAATGTCCAAGCAGCAGTGGGTGGAACAGTCCAGAACAGAAGAACTGGGATGGCTTCCCTAACGCTGCTAACCCCGAGTATAACAGCATAACATTTCCCAAGAAATGTTAACAGAGCCCACCAGTGTTAGGACACAACATCACAGGTGCCATGAAATCCAACATCACAATGACTGCACAGCCAAACAACATGAGGGCTTCCAAACAGCTCAACGTCACAATCAACATAAGTCACAGGCATCACGGCCTCCGTAAGTGACAACCACGTTGCTATGACCACACAAACAAGGTCATGACTACCTGCAAGGCACCACTGTATCCGCAGTTGCCAGAATTACAGTACCGCTCTGTATATCCTAACATCCTCTTGTCACCTCCTCCATGATTGGGGTCCGCAAGGGACTTAGGAAAGGCAGTTTCTCCAGAAACCTGTGCCACAGGATTCGTTGCCACGCAGCTCTCAGTGGCTGTGGGGTTTGTGAAGTCTGCCCATGGTGTCTGGTTCCCAAGAATGCCGCAACTGACATACAGAATCAGGATCCCAGTGTTGCCATGGAAAGTGTCCTTGTCAACAACCCCCAAGCCCAAACTGGGACTTCACTGTTTGTCTCAGAGAAGGGGCACCCACCAACTTGTCATCCAGACCCACCGAAAGGCTGTGGCCCTCTGACCAGGAAGTGCTGGTCTCCCCTGAACTTGGCTCTGATGAGAACATCCACTGACAAGACCATGTCAGGATTGCCACACCGCAAGATTATTAGTTGGTCTCAGGGAGGCTCTTGGAAGGGGTGTTAATGGCCAAGATGAATGGATAGCAATGTGTTTTTTACAAGGCGACTAACAAAATAGAAGCTATGTTGTGGTTTGTTCGGTTTTCCCTGCTCCTGTGGCCTCTTGGCTGCACTCTCAGATATGACCCACGGAGAAGATAACAGCATCAATTAACCCCTGCATTATAGTTGTGATGAGACCAGGACTCATTGCCAGCTGGCCCCCGGCAGGTTTGCAGGACTGGGTGGGCAGCTTTCAGGGGCCCTGGCACTGGCTGAGGCTCATGAGGTCACTAATCTCAGAACAGTAATTGGAAGTTGCCCTGGACCAGGAAACCCAAACTATAAGTGCCACTCTCGTCCACTAAAGCCCAGATAGACCCCAAACCCTGCATTCCTGCTTTGCTGATGTATAAACAAAACCAAAGATGTCCCCCACCTCGAGTGACCTCAAACGGGATCCACCATTGTCTTTCTTCAGTGCCAGCCTGGCAATTGAAGCCAACGTCAGGAGACACCTGGGGCTCTGGAAGATGGCTGGGCTGGAAGAGTGGGGTCCCAGGGCCAGCTCAACTGCTCATAAAACCTCAGTTTTCTCACCTACAACAGGGAGGGGATAATAAAGTGTTGCAGCTACTGTGCTATATCATGAATCACCCCAAAACTTAGCAGCATCCGACACCCATCTGTTATGCTCACAGATGCTGTGGGTTAAGAATTAAGACAGAGCATGGGGAATGAGTAGTCCTGTCCTGTAGTGTCCGAGGCCTCAGCTGGAAGATCAAACAGCTGTAGCTGAACAGCTGGGGCTCCTCTGACAGATCTCCCTGTCCTTGTGTGGTCTCTCCTTGTGACCTCTTCTGCATCCAGGCTTCTCGGGGTTACTAAAACACGTGACCAGAGAAAGAGAGAGAGATAGAAACAGAGAGAGAGAGAGAGAAGTTTTACTGCGTTGGATGACCCAGCCTGAGAAGTCACACTGCCTCCCTTTTGCAATATTCTATTGACTCTGCCATTAGAAAGTCCACCCAGCTTCAAGGGGAGGGAACGTAAACCCCACCGCTCAGTGGAGGACTGTCAACGTCACACTGTGAGAAGAGCGTGGGATGGGGTATGTATTGGTGTGGTCATTTGAATACACTCTGCCCCAATACTGTCTTCCTGAAAGAGCCCAGGGGAGGGTTAAGCGCCGTGATGGCTATAGCATCGCTCAGGTGATATGAAGTGATGCCCTCAAATGCCCGCATCTCGTTGGGATTAGCGCATCCTAATTCGAGAAGGAATGTGACAGAGAAGAGTTGCTGGAGGGGAGAGAGAAGTAAGGATGTGAGGAAATTAGGAGAGAAGGGGTGGACAGACGGACAGACAGGGACACGTGGGGGACAGCCCTTTGCAAACAGTCTAGGGCTGATATTTTGGTGATACCCGTCACAGCAGCTGTAATCTGGAAGGAAATGTAGGAAGACTCTTGAATTTTGTTTTTGTTGTTTTTTTCTCTTGAAAAAAAAAAAATCTCTTCCCCATCCCAAATCCAAGATGCATTCATCCCCTCAATCAATCACGTATTTATCCAACAACTGTTTTGGAGGCCTTGTGCACGCCAGGCACCATGGAAAACTGAAAGATGAGCAAGGCTGGGTCTTGGCTCTCAAGGGCGGATGAAGCACACACTTGAAACAACCGCCCCAAGTGGGCGCAGACGAGAAAGCGGCAAATCGCACACTCGCGCCGCTCCCACAGCTCCTGCCATTTCTCCCAGGGTGAATCCGACTCTGGAAAACCGACCCCCGCTGGTCTTGCTCAGAAAGCCCAGGCCAGCGAAGCCCCCGGGGCCCCAGAGAAGGACGCCAGCCCCGGCCGCTGGGGGGCCCTGCAGTGCCCTTTCCTCGTTCCTCGCTGGCTCCTCTGCCCGCTGCCCTTCCCCAGGCCCGGCCTCCGGCCACGATCCCTCCAGTCTCCGCTTCCCCACCATCGGGGGTTAACGTTTCCTAACGCTCCCCGCAGGGTTTGCAGCGCAGCTGTTCCTGCCATTTGGAGCTGCGTTTCCAAGGCCCCGGCTCCCTCTTGGAAACAACCACAGTGCCATCTGCCGGCCACAGTCGGGCACTCCACCCGCTGCAAACTTCAGTCTGGGCTGGGGACGGCTTTTCACGTCTCCCGGGGGATCCGGCTCTGCCTGCGAGCTGCAGCTTGGACCTGCGTCGCATGCGGGTCTTCCAGGCATGGAGGTCAAGCCACCAGGAAGCCTGGGTCCTCAAAGGGAAAAGCCCCTTCCTTCAGCTCCAGCCTGGAGCGAAACTCTGTGTCCTCTCTCGGTCAGCAGGGGTTTCCCCCGCCCTGCGAGAGAGCAGTGGCCTGGACCCTCTCTCCCGAGTCGGGTTCCCTGGCAGGGGGGCCATGCTTAGAGGAACAAGGAGTGTGGCCACTACCCAGACTGGAACTCAGTCTGCATTCAAGCTTTCTGCCCAAGGGAAAAAAATTTTTAAAAAATTAAGAAAACAACAGATGTCGACATGTATGTGTAATATATGTCTGTGTCTGACGTTTCTCCGTAAGTAAATTTCATTATTGTGTTAGTAGAGTTAAGCGTTTCCAGATGCACTTATTCATGTTTCTAGATTTTCTAGATTTGTTCCTTCAACATATATTTTTTAGTGCCAGGTAGTGCTCTCGGTGCTAAGAACACCAAATACACAAAAGTGCCACCTTCCTGGAGCTTGCTTTCTGGTAGGAGAGACAGAGACTAAATAAAATACGTAAGCAAACGGCCTAGGGTGTTAGGAGGTGCTCGGGGAAAACAGAGGTCAGCCACAGAAGGTGAGGAGGGGAGGTGGGCAGGGTGCCGTCCACGGAAGGCCTGCGGATGTTGAGTCAGCAAACCGTCAGCTTTGGGAGGGAGAGAGTTCCAGGCAGAGGGACAGGCAGAGAGTGGGGTGTGCCTGCAGTGTTTGGGGGCCACCGGGGAGCCACTATGGCCAGAAGAGAGTGAGTGAGGAGAGTGGACGAGGAAAATGCAGAGAGATCTTGGTCCAAATTCTGCAGGAATTTGAAGGCCATTGTGCGGACTCTGACAAAAGGGGACTCTTGCAGGGGTTTGAGGACACGGTCTGACCTACGTATTTACCTCTCCACACGTGCCGCTGCATGTTAAGGGTGAAAGGAAGGGCATAGTCATAGAAACCGCAGCATAGTTAGGAGGCTACTGCAATAACCCAGGCAAAAGAAGAGTGTGGCTTGGACCAGGGTGGTAGCAGTGTGTGTGGTGAGAAGTGGCCGGATTCGGGATACAGTAGTCCCCCCGTTATCCGCGGTTTTGCTTTGTGTGGTTTCGTTATCTGAAGCCAAC
>RJWJ010028465.1:0-21402 GCA_004363605.1 Indri indri | reverse complement strand
CATTCCTGGGTGGAAAATAGTGCTTGGCCTCTGGCTGACACTCACCAGCAGCATCCTGCTCCCAGTGGTGAAACTGAATGAGTGACAGTAGAGAAGGCGGAGAATAAAAAAAGAGTGGTCCTAGCCAGAACACAAAAAGGGCTGTGCTCTACAGGACCTAGGGTAGACATTTTATCAGGAAAGAGTACCAGGGTAAAGCATGTGTCAGAATTTGTAAAAAGAGGGGAGTTCCAAAGAACAATAGTGGAAAATAATAAATAAGCTTGAGTGGAAATTGACAAAGCAAGCTAACCTCTCTGATGGTTCAATCCTGATTCCCAAGACACTGGACTTGAAATATATTTTGGCTTAAATCAAGATTAGTCCTATTTTTTATTGTTGTTTGGCCATTTTCTCTTCATTGTGAATGTTTTGGTAACATACCATTTTATGATTTAGTCTCCTAGGTTTGCTTATAAATCTCTCAAATTCACAAAAGCAATTCTGGGCCAGTAAATTTGTATAAACTTCAGTGACATCTGAAAATTTTAAAAGTCACCAAAATTCAGTTAAATATTTTTACTACTATTTTAAAATATATTAACATTCACTACTATTGTTATTTTGAATAAAATATACCCACAGTGAAAAAAATCTAATTTGTAATTGTTTATAGATTCTCTAATAAATACTTAAAATTTTAGAGTTTGAGTTTACCATTGTTCCCTGTTTATCCATGTATCATACTATCATATTAACAATTTGTCAAGACTGTCATAACTTAATTCAAATAATTTACAGCAAGCTGATTATAAGTCATTTCTATTTTGTAAATGGAGGAGCTCTTTAGTAGATTTTAAATCCATTTAAAAATATGATAAGGCATAATATAGAAAATATGTTTTTTATATAAAGAAAATGTTAGTAAAGGGCTGGTAGTCTTGAGTATTCTGCTAAGTTTGATGACCTCATTTGAGTGATAAATTGTTGAGATTAGCTCTCTAATTCATTATAGTCAATTCTTTTAAAAATTGTAATAGATATTTCAGTGAATTAGAGAATTAATCTAACAATCTGCCAAACAAGCTAACCTGATAGTTTGAAGCTTTCCCGAGCATAATGTAATTTTAAACTAAGAGAGATCATATCCCATGAGCAACAAATTGAGATACTCTATGTAACTTAATTTTAAATGGTAATTATATTAATGAAATAAGGTTATAAAAGCATTTCAAATCCATACATTCCTATAAAAATTATTTAATCAACCCACTAAAGCAAGGCCTAGTTTAATTTTCTAAATTTCATAAAATGTTTCTCTTTAATAAATACTTATCAGTAAAAAGTGATCAGTCCTTTCTAATCTATTTTTTTAAAGCTACTTTTTTATCTGTACCATCTGAGCAAGAGCCCACAGGTATAAATGTCTTATTAGTGGAGTGTATCTTATAAATAATCAGGAGAACTTGCTAAAGTTGATTTAGAAAACTCAAATAATTAAGGAAAGAGTCAAGTACTGAGGTTGTATTTATTAAATTAAACGTGGCATTGTTTTGTTCTGTTTGGAACAAAGGCATCACACAGTTTCTGACTCGAGGAGACAGAATCAGAAATTGCAATGGATTCTAAACATCACAGCATTCAGTACATAAAATAAAACAAATACATAAATAAGTGGGGTTACATGGGCCAGATGAGTAAATGTGTGTGTGTGTGTGTGTGTGTGTGTGTGTGTGTGTGTGTGTGTGTTTAGGGGAATGAGGTGGGGGAGTGAAGTGAAAGGAGACAATGGTTAAATATTTCTAAGTTACATGGAGTATTCTAATACTGCATATTACGTATTCTAATGCCTCTACTAAAACTTTATTATATGACTTCAGACTGCAAAAATAATTAGTCTATACTCAGGCAAGTAGCACTAAATACAAAATTCCACTTCATATTTGAGAACATATTCATTTTCATGCCTGTTCAACTTGGAGTCTCCTTAAGAATCTTTCCTGGGCTGGACAAAATTCACCAATCTTTACAAGACAAGCACCCCCTGGTGGATGCTGTGTGTTTCCTTTGCTTAGAACAGTACTTAGCACACAGTGTCTGAATCCAAAAACCTCTCCTGCTTTCCCTGCCTAATAACATTGTGTCCTCCTCCTTAATTCTTGCTAGGGATTTGCAAGATGGCCAACAGATTAGAGATAAGGGTTGGTTCTCTAGAACTGAATAAGGATCATCATAGGAAGTCCAATGTGGAAAGAGTTAATGGGAAAGAATTATACCATAGTCTAAAAGGAAGATCTAGAATCATTAGACAAACCAAATGTGAAAGCCAAGACATTAATAATATGTAAAATAACTACGATTAACATTTATTAAGTATTTAATTTATTATAGGCAGTGTTCTTTACATTATTAACTCCATAAAATCCTTATTAGGAACCATTATTCCTCCTTTCTGTATTTTTTCAGATGAGGAAGGCATCAAAGTAGGCAAAACATCCTGCCCAAGGACATACAGTTAATATATGGCAGACCCGGCATTTGTACAGAGGCAGGCTGATGCTAGAGCCTGTCAAATGCCAGCAGCAATAAATGTTGCTTTTTAAAGACAAAGTACTTTTTAAGCAATTTCATTAATAAAATTATACGCTTGAAAAAGTAGAGTTAAGGTGCCTGGCAAGCTATGGGAACTTTTAGGTAGTTTTAATTGTGTGATGGCCTTGCATCTCTGGCACAAAAGAAGCTCTGGTGATCATCATATATTTTCCCAGAGCAGAAATAGTTGGAAAAAAAATAGCTGTGACTCTACGCGATATGGCAGAAATCACTGTAGTGAGAATCTGTGTCAACTCAAAATTCATGCAATGTGGCTTGCAATTAGACCCCTTGCCAGCTTGACTGTAGAATTCGGCTCAGCAATGTCACAAGGCTGAACTTCACAGTTTCCCCTGTTATCACTGAACATGTCATATCCAGGCAGTGGCTGTACCGCTGCCCAGAAGGAGTACCTGCATGTCTCTTAGGACACCAAAATATACAACCATTCTACTTCATGACATGCTCGCTCTGTTGATGTCAGTTGTGGCAATGCATCGACGTTTCTTTTTATCTCTTGCTCTTTGGAAGTGGCTCTTTCCATAGTAATGAACAAGTAAGAACATTATGAGTTGTGTGTCCCACAAACTAATTATGTTCAGTAGTATGGGGCCATTCGTCTTGAGATGCTAACTCAGAAATGTATTACAAATGGCATCATTCCCATGTTGCTCTGGCAGTAGATCCTTCTTCATCAAGGTACTAAGAGCTGTATTATCCAAATCATCTGTGCAAGTAGGTCAAATATGGAGTCGCAGGCAGTTGAAAATTGTCTTAAAATATCATCGAAGTGGGATGCAGAAGGGACTGCTCAGTTATCTGCTTCCCGTACTAAGACATTATAATCATCACATATAATAGGTTTTCCTACAAATTGACACCTTGAATGTCAATAAGGAGTTACATCTATACAAGGAAAATAGATATTGATGAAACACCTTTGAATTCCTTACAGTGTGTGGCATGGTGCTGGTGAGAGGAACTTCTCATAAACTGAAGGATATGACATTGATATGCATAGATATATATTTCTTCCCTTTCCCAACAGACTGACACGTACTTTCCTCATTCAATATTATATTCATTGGAAGCAGTGACTAGGGAGTGATGGCTCCTATCTAAACAAGAAAGTCCCTGTTACCAGAGTGTCAGAAAGAATATCTGGCAAAGACAGATACTAAAGAGAAAATTAAAGCAGCTATATTACACAGATGGTCAGAAGCTAATGGATCAAATATTGAAAATTCAATAGCAGAAGCCAAAAATTAGAAAATAGAAGAACCAAATGCAGAGTAGGAAGAAAATGAAAGATGATGGACCAGGAGAAAGATTATAAAGACAAGGTTCACAACTGGCAATTAGGCAAAGATGGTATCAAAACAGAAAGAATATGGAAACACGGGGTGTCCAAAATTAGCAAGGACACCAGTATTTTTTTAGTTCATACTTGGGGACCATAAATGTACGTTACTTAAGTATGCCATATATACAACAGCTTCATCTTAAATCTATTTTAAAGTATCGATTCAGTGGCTTTTCAGATAGTCTTGGAATTGTGCAATCATGACCATCATCTGATTTTAAGACATTTTCATCAACCCAAAAGGAAACCCTATAGCAATTAGCACATAACTAGACCTTCCATATGGCTTGCATATTATCTAATATTTATTCGATCAAATTGCTAACAAATATACCACGCATTTCCACTTATCCAACATCAAACACTCTTGCTGCCCCCATCGCTGTCACTAGGGGATCTTCAACTCCTTCACAGGGCAAAAACACTTGAAAAGGAATTACCAAAACATGTTGCCCCACATGTGCAAGTCTACTGGAATTTTATTCCATGCAACTCTCCTCTCTTTTACAGTTTTATAAAATTTTGTATTCCTATCTGAAAATGCTTTGATCAAATAATATTTAAGGAAGGAAGAAAAGAAGGAAGGGAGAGAGGGAGGAAGGAAGGAAGGGAAGAAAATGTGGAAGAAAAGCCCTTATGAGTCTCTTTTTCCATATATTTTAAGGTGTTCCTGACAGAGCTCTTCAGGATTCTTGATGTCCAGCTCAAGTAGAGTGCACAAATTATATGAATCACTATCTCTGGCAGTATCAGGAAACTGTTAGTTGCTGCTATTTTTTTTTTTTGTTTCTGAGTATTTCACTAACTAAAGGATTTGAATAAGTGTCATTCTTTTGCTAAAATTCACTAGAAATTTGCTACACATTTATGGGATAAAGTCCAGCACTGTGGCCAGAGGGTAGCAAAACATAATGAGTCGTATTTTCTCAACAGCCCTCCCATATTTCAGGTGTGCACAGCACACGTGGATGAAGGTGAATGTTTACAATCAAAAGGAGTCCTATGTGCCTTCTTTGCTATGGGAGCAGAAATTCCAACAATAGTACTATGTCTCAATGTGCTGCTTGCCACTCCGCAGACAACTTACCCCTCCCCCACAAATCTGGGATGCTGGAAAAAAATCGCAATCCCTTAATAGTGGTAGAACCTTCTTGGAATATATTAATTTTATGCCTATCCATCTCCTTTTGAGAATTTGGGGCTTCTACAGAATTTCTGAAGTACTCAGACCTTTTATACAAACCAAAACTTTGAAGATTCTATTAATAGTATATGTTTTATTGATAGGGCATCAGTTCAGCACACATTTTTCCAAGATACTGGAAAACAACTCTGTCTCTAACAGGCACATCCTAAATTAGGCTATTGTAAAGGACTTCCTGCCTCAAAAGACTGGATAGTGATTTATATCAAACTTTTGCTTTTCTTATATTCAGCTCTCAGGAAGCAGATAATATATTTCAAAACTCAATCATGTTTCTACGGATATCTAAATAACACACACCCAGACATAATATTTATTACATATTCTTAGAGGAAACTGTCTAGAAAACTGGAAGGGCCAAATCCTACTTACTGAATGTCTCTGGAGGATCAGCCCTGGATCCTTTACCATTGAGGTCCATGAAGCCATCTTAGTCATGGTAGTCCTGCTGAAAATAACTTCTATTAGATGCTTGACTAATGTGAACAACTTGTCCTGGTTTGTCAAAGATTTTCTCAGTTTTAAAATTAAGAAGTTCCATATCCTGGAGACACCCCTAGTTTTGTGCAAACCAGGATGGTTACCTCCCTTATGCTGGACCTTCTTCATCCCTGAACACCGGGATCTACTTTTTTTCCAGTTGATCCACTGTGTGGCTTATTCAATATCATCATTTCATTCTGGGAATCCCAGTTCATGTCAAGTCCTATCGGTTCTTAATTAAGGCAACTCTGTCCACCCTGGGACTCTATATTACAAACCACTTGAGACTGGTTGCCAGAGGAGTGTGGGAACAATTTGTTAGGAGGGTAAATAAGGTGCTAAACCCCTTCCCTGCTGAGTTGATGTACTAGTCACCTAAAGAAGAATTTTCATATAGCAAGTTTACCCAAAGTCTCCATTCAGAACAAATAATACCACATTAGTCTATGTCCACTTACCATCTATCTAAAAGATAAGAGACAGCTGTGTGATGAACCACTGCAGTCTATGGCTAAAAAATGTCTCAGTCCCAACCTGTCTCCCTACCATAACGTCTTTAGCAGCAGATCTGGAGTTGAGTGTTTTATCACATAAGTCTAAACTCACCTCAAGCATAGCTCCTACTATGAAACATCTGTACAGCAAATAAATAAAGTTTTGGTTCAGATGGAAGTTGAGGAATGAGGGAGTAAATAAGACAGATGTGATAATGCCTTTAAATCCTCTGGAAATAAGTGTGCTAGAATACACACAAAAAGAATTCATGAATAATGAGCTTAACTCCAAGAACTATACATAGTGGGCTTGCTCTTCATTTTCTCATGTCTCCTCTCCTTTCTGTTTTCATTTATTTTCCTATTTTACTTCTGTATTGATCCTGTACCTTGTTGGACAAATTGAATACACATCTCCCTTCCAAACTCTGAATCCAATTACATCTTGCCTCTCCCGCCCAGCATATCACCTCTATGGTTCTGTTCTTGGTAACAAGACTGGAGAATTTCCCATTCCTTTGCTTTGTAGGCAGCCTTACCAGATATGCCTTGACAATAACCAGGTAATTAGATTTACAAAGACTGTTAGAGGAATCCACTAGTCATTAGTAACATTGTTACATGTATCTGTTGGCCATATTTTATATCTCAATTTATAAGGACAATCATAATAGTCAAGAGAGGAATTTTCATGGCAAAAGAATTTTGAAATAATTTTGTGGTGGACATAAAAAAATAGTCATAGATTATGGTTTCCACATCCTTGCCCTGTCCTTAAATATATTTGATTTTACAAGATGAATTTCTGTGCTATAACTAATAATTAAGATCATTCATTTATCAATATGGCATTTGTGAAAATTGATTATGGTGCTAAGTTCATCATTAAAGAGTGAAACGATACTCTGAATTAAAGTATTTTCAGCTTTAGCTTTCTCCATCTCTAATGGGAAACAAAATAGAAATACCATGTCTTATTTATGAAAGTTATACCCTAGTGATTAACCTTAAGAAGATGTTGCATGAGTGTTCCTGGGTGTATTTTTCCTGCCAAAGATAAAAGATGTAAGAAACACAGGCATACATTTATTGGTCCTTGCAGACATTGCATTTTTTTTTTACAAATTGAAGGTTTGTGGCAACAAATCTATCGGTGCCATTTTACCAACAGCATCTTCTCACTTTCAGTCTCTGTGTCACATTTTGTTAATTCTAGCAATATTTCAGACTTTCCCATTATTATAATATCTATTATGGTGATCTGTGATCACTGATCTTTGATGTTACTACTATAATTGTTTTGGTGTGCCACGGACCATGCTCACATAAGTTGGTGAACTTATTTGATAAATGTTGAGCGTGTTCTGACTGCTTCACTGACTAGTCATTCCCCACCTCTTTCTCTCTCCTCACACCTCCCTATTTGCTGAGACACAAAAATATTGATATTAGGCCAATTAATAACCCTACAATAGCCTCTTAGTCTTCAGGTGAAAGAAAGAGTTGCATGTCTCTCATTTTAAGTTAAAAGCCAAAAATGATTATGCTTAGTGATGGAGGCATGTTGAAAGCTGAGACAGCCAAAACCTAGGACTCTTGCCAGTATGTGAATGCAAAGGAAAATTTCTTGAAGAAAATTAAAAGTGCTATTACAGTCAACACACCAATGATAAGAAAGTGAAACAGTCTTATTGCTGATATGGAGAAAGTTGTAGTGGTCTGGATAGAAGATCAAACCAACCACAACATTCCCTTGAGCCAAAACCTAATCCAGAGCAAGGCCCTAAATCTCTTTAATTCTATGAGGCTGAGAGAGGTGAGGAAGCTGCAGAAGAAACTTCAGAAGCTAGTAGAGTTTGTTTCATTAGGTTTAGGAAAGAAACCATTTCCATAACATAATATACTGTAAGATGAAGCAGCAAGTGCTGATGTAGAAGCAGCAGCAGTTATCCAGAAGGTCTAAGAATGTTGCAGGTGGCTACACTAAACAACAGATTTTCAATGTAGATGAAACAGAGTTTTATTGGAAGAAGATGCCATCTAGGACTATCACATCTAGAGAGGAGAAGTCAAGGCTTGGCTTCAAAGGACAGGCTGACTTTCTTGTTAGGGGTTAATATAGCTGGTGACTTTAAATTTAAGCTAATGCTCATTTATCATTCTGAAATTCCAAGGGCCCTAAGAACCATGTTAAATCTACTCTGCCTGTGTTCTATAAATGTAACAACAAAGCCTGAATGGCAGCACATCTGTTTATAGTATGGTTTATTCAATATCTTAAGCCCACTATCAAGACCTACAGCTCAGAATAAGAAATTACTTTCAAAATATTACGTTCATTGACAAGGCATCTAAGCCATGCAAGAGTTCCGATGGAGATGTACAAGGAGATTAATGTTGTTTTTGTTCCTGTTAACACAACATCCATTTTACAGACCGTGAATCAAAGAGTAACTTCTACTTTCAAGTCTTACTATTTAAGAAACACATTTACTAAGGCTATAGTTACCATAAATAATGATTTCTCTGATGGATCTAGGAAAGGGCAATGGAAAATCTTCTGTAAAGGATACACCATTTTAGATACCATTAAAGATATTTGTGAGTCATGGGAGGAGGTCAAAATATTATTATTAACAGGAATCTGGAAGAAGTTTTTCCAACTCTTATTGATGACTTTGAGTGGTTTAAGAATTCAGAGGAGAAAATAACTGCAGATGTAGAAATAGCAAGAGAATTAGACCTGGGCCTGAAGATGTTACTGAATTGCTGCAATCTCATAATAAACCTTGATCAGATGAGGAGTTGCTTATCATGGATGAGCAAAGAAAGTGGTTTCTTCAAATGGAATCTACTCCTGATGAAGATGCTGTGAACACTGTTGAAATAAAAACATTGGATTTAGGATATTACATAAACTTAGTTGATGTGGGAGCACAGGGTTTGAGAGGATTGGCACTAATTTTGAAAGAAGTTCTACTGTGAGTGAAAGGCTATCAAACAGCATCACATGCTACAGAGAAATCTTTCATGAAAGGAAGAGTCAATCAGTACAGCTAACCTCATTGTCTTGTTTTGAGAAATTGTCATGGCCACCCCACCCCTCAGGTAACACCACCCTGATCAGTCAGCAGCCATTCACATTGAGGCAAGCCCTTTCACCAACAAAAAGATTATAACTTGCTGAAGGTTCAGATGATCATTAGTGTTTTTGTTAACAATATAGTATTTTTAAATTAAGGTATGCACATTTTTAAAGACAATGTTATCACCTACTTAATAGATTATAGTATACTGTAAATATAACTTTTATATGTACTGGGAAACCATAAAATACATGCGACTTGCTTTATTGCCATATTTGGCTTTATTTTGGTGGTCTAGAACCAAACCCACAATACATCCCAGGCATGCCTGTTCGTGTTAGCTGTCCACAGAAGGACAATCCCTGAATAACATGGCTTCCTTCCTGAAGGTTAAGAGGGCAGCCACCTTTAACAAGTGGGGAGGAATGATGAGAACTAACATTGCGCCTAGTAGTGTCAGTAATATTGCCAGGCATCTCTATAAATGCTTATTCACTTGGCCCTTTATCTGCAGGTTCTGCATGTATGGATTCAACCAGCTATGGATTGAAAATATTAGGGAAAAAAACAAACAATAAAAAGTAACAATACAGCAGTAAAAAATAATACAAATAAAAAGGAATATAATACAACTATTTATATAACATTTGCATTGTATTAGTTATTATAAGTAATCTAAAGATGATTTAAAGTATGTGGGAAGATGTGTGTAGGTTATATGCAAACACTAGGCCATTTTGCATCAGGGACTTGAACAATGTGGATTTTGGTATGTGCTGGGGGTCCTAGAACAAATACTTCATGGATTTTGAGGGACAACTGTATATGATGTATTTCCCCCTTTCAACATCCCTATGAAGTCCATATACTCTTATTAGTTCCCATTTAAAGTGAGGGCAGGGAGACAGAGAGAGGTTAAAAACTTGCTCGAGTACACAGAACTAGGAAGTAAGTAGAGAAACCAGGGCTCAATACCAGGCGGTCTGGCTCCAGTGTTCTCACACTGAACCTCTGTGCTATGGGTAGCGCCTCCCTATTGCTCAGAAGGGGGTATGCAATTTGTGTCTCAAGAGTCTATAAGTATCCCAGAGGAGAGCAGGGGAAATTGAATGACACCTGAATTTGTGATGCTATAAATGCATAAGCAAATTCTGACCCTGCTCTGGGTCTTGCTCTCCTCCTAGGAGGTGACAGACTAGGGACAGAGAAAAAGAACTTCAGACAAGTGCTTTGGGGATTACTTAGGTGCTCTCCTTTGTAGTGACTGCAGGAGAAAAAAAAAAAAAAAAAACACTTACATTCCCCTGATCCAAAGGTAAGTGTAGGGCTCCCTAACTGTGGGGTGTCTGTGTGTATACAATTCTGCCTGGCTCAGAGATGACGCTGTAATGGGCTCGCAGGAAGAATTAGACAACATCACCTCCTAGTGTGCTTTTGGCAGATGAACCCCTTTCAGAAAATGTTTAAGAATTTGTTATTATAACTGCCACAAATATTTATTAACATTAAAAGTATGCCCAGGAATATTCCTTGAGTTGTTGGGGTTCAGAATTCCTATGAAAGAGAATTCATATTCAATTCGTGTGATAATTCAGACATGAACAAACTTCTCTAAATGGCATGGATTCCATAACCAACTCTGGATTGGAAGAGATGCTGTGGATACCCCCAAAACAAATAACCACAAGTATTATTCACCCAGTATCACTGAAAGATTCACTCGAAAGCTGCACTGCCTGATAATAGTATCCACTGGCCACATGTGACTATTTAACTTAAATTCAAATAAATCAAAATGAAATAAAAATTTAAAAGTTTCCCAATGGCAGTAGCCGCATGTCAAGTGCTCAAGAGCTACATGTGGCTAGTCGTTACCCATTGTCAGTACAGAAAGAGAACATTTCCATAATTGCAGAGCATCCTATTGTACAGCACTACTTAAGGAATAATAACTTGTTCACTATGTGAAAGAGAGGACAGAAGTGGGCGTCACAAAGAGAGGTCAGCGCTGGCAGTGCCACTGCATTCAATGATGTCGAGGAAAAAGAGTCTCAAACCCAGAAGCAGAGGGATTACAGAGCAGCAACATTTATTCTATGTGGCACAGGACCAGCTAATCAAGTGGGCAGTGGCTCCAAGGTATGTCAAGGGGAATTGCTGTGATATAACCTGTTTATACTCATCAGCAAGCAAACAGTGGAAGGTATCAGAGACAGAAAGACAGCTAGATAGCTGCAGACAGAATTACCTACTCAAGAAGCTCTCCAATGTGACAAACCTTAGGAGTAGGATATTATAATGATTAACTTATTCTGAGTCCTACAAATTTACATATTACACATGGGTTACAAGTTTTCTTTCTTAAATAAAAAGCTTGTCCTTGTTTCTTTCTGATTAGATAAATAATTCATATTTTTTATAAATACTTCAAACAACATAGTAAAATGTAAGAGGAAAGTAAAAAAATCACTTGAAATTTTCAATTACTAGAGATAACCAGCAAAAACCTTTTCATGAGATAGATAAATACATACATGCATATATACACATATATTGGTTTTTATTTTATCTTTAGCAACTTTGCTTTTTTAATAGTTTTTCTTGGTATTGGCTTGCTCTCTCCGCTAATCCACATGTTCTCACTGTTCACACACTCAAATAAAAAATGTTATTTAGGTATTTTCCTTACCCATGTAGAAATTGAGCTTATATCATATACACATTACTGCAACTTGATTTTCTCACAAAAAAGTATATCATAAAATCTCAAGGCATGAGATTGTTATGAGACATGTTTAACTCATCCTTGAAAAAGCTTCACAGTTTCAATACATAATTTTTTAAAAGATTAATGCACTACATATAAAAAACAAATATATAAGAAAAAGATATGCCATTTTACCAAAAAAAAAATAGGCAAATTCAAATGTAAAATAAGGATATAAGGATGCTTCTGGTGCCCCTGAAAGTATCACTGTGCTCCCTATAAGGCGATATGCTGAAAGACACTACATTTCTACTCTCTCAACCTAGATTAATTCTGCCTATTCTCAAACCTTATATAAGTGAAATCATATGTTTGTACTCTTTTGTTTCCAAATTTTTTCTCTCAGTATTGGGTTTCTCATGGGTGCAGAATCAGTGGTGGTATTAGTGGGATTGCTTAATTCTTTTTGTTCCTCT
Organism: Indri indri; assembly: GCA_004363605.1. NCBI lineage: Eukaryota > Metazoa > Chordata > Mammalia > Primates > Indriidae > Indri > Indri indri. The sequence goes on along the minus strand of RJWJ010028465.1, from coordinate 9,018 downwards.
GTACATATGTCTGATTTCTCTCAATGCATTCAAATTTTCTGTTTAAATTTGGTGCGTGTAGGTGTGTTAAGTCTGTTTTGCATTGCTATAAAGGAATGCCCGGGCCTGGGCAATTTATAAGTAAAGGAGGTTTATTTGGGTCATGGTTCTGCAGACTGTACAAGGAGTGTGGCACCAGCATCTGCTTCTGGTGAGGGTTTCAGGGAGCTTCCAATCAAGGCAGAAGGTGAAAGCGGAGCAGGTGTGTCCCCTCACATGGCAAGAGAAGGAGCAAGAGAGGGAGGAGAGGGTGCCTGTCTCTTTTAAACAATCAGCTCTCCCATGAACTAATAAAGTGAGAAATCACACATTGCTACAGGGGAGGGCACCCAGCCATTCATGAGTGATCTGCCCCCATGATCCAACACCTCCCATCAGGCCCCACCTCCAACATCAGGGATCAAATTTCAACATGAGATTTGGAGGAGCCAAACATCCAAACTGCATCAGGATGAATATGTGTGTGTGAGTGTGTGTGTGTGGGGGGGGTATTTATCTTCCTTGGAATTCCTAGAGTCTTTTGAATTTGTGATTTGATATATTTCACTATATTTGGAAAATTTTCAGCTTCTGGTATTTCTTCTGTCCTACTCTCTCTTTCTACTCCTTCTGTAACTACACTTACGTGTATATTACATCACTGATATTGTCCCCCAATTCTTGGTTATTCTGTTCATGTTTCCATTTTTTTCTTCTTTGTTAGTTTGAATGATTACTATTGAACTATCTTCAATTTCGCTTATAATTTTTATAAGAATTTTTAATTTCTGATATTATGATTTTTATTTCTTGCTTTTTTCATTTGACACTTGGTTATAGTTTCCATTTTCTGCCTACAATCCTCATTTCATTGTGCATAGTATTGAAATTTTCCACTGGATTTCACTTTATTTGGTTACCTTGAAATCTAAGTTCTCCAATGTGTTCAAGAAAAGTTCTGCTTTTGTAGGCTAGTCAGCTATTTTTCATTGTTAGAATGTCAATGTCATTGTTTCCAGCATTCTATATTCTATGTTTGTAGCATTTTATATTCTATGTGGTAACAGAAGTATACTGTGTATTTACTGAAAACAAATACTGCTAAAAAGTTTTCCAAAATTATTACAGAAATTTAAACTCCCACCAGCTTTGTATAAGAAAACATACTTTTAATTGAGTAAATATTAGTAAATGCTAGTCTTACTGTATGTCTTTCACTTCAAATTTTCTTAAAATTGTGTTTTTAAATTTATTTTGTTCTCTACACATTTCTAATCATCTTTCTAATCATCTTAATGATTTATGTACTTACATCCTCTGTTGTTTGCTATGTTCATATTTATAATAATTCATTTATCCTTACATCATCATTTGTCCTTACAATGTCCAGTATTAACGTAAGTACGTGTAACATTAAATTCCTCTTGTTTCATTTGACTGGTGTCATTTGGCTTGCTCTATTATTTCCAATTTCTTCATTTAGTCATTCACTAATTCATTCATTCCATCAAAAAATATTCATTGGGAAATGGCATGAGCCACTGCACTGTTCTATGTGTCCATCATTGGGGAAAAATAAATCTGTAAACTAATGTCTCCTTCCATGTGGAGTTTTTATTCACAGGAAGTGATATGAGCTGACTCTTTAGGCTTACTCTACCTACTGTGTAGATATTAGTTAAGACACTGGGCAAAGGTAGCAATAGGACAATACTTTATGAAACCATGACAATATTCTAAGCAAGAGATGAAGGTGGCTAGGACCACAGAGGTGTAGATATAATGAGACACAGTCAGGGAGGGACTCTGAAGCAGGAGTTTTGCAGTGTGTATGTGTGGGTAGGGAGGCAGATTATTAGAAATTGGGTTTTAAATATGGTGAATTTGGGATATCTATATAAAACAGCCAACTGGAGTGATCAAGTAGGTAGCTGAATATTTAAGTCTGCAATTGAAGGGAAAGTTCCAGGCTATAGATACTACTTTGAGAATAATTAGCATATAAACCGTACTTGGAGCCTCGAAACTACTTTATATCATTTAGGGAGTGCTATGGATGAAGAATAGAAGCAGTCCAAGGGCTGACACCCAGATCTCCCTATGGATGAGGGATTGGGGCCAGAGGGCTGATTTCATTCTAGCACTTTCATAATATTTGCTGGTGTGATACAGCTTCCATTAATTCCAAATTTTCCTTTGTTAACTTACAATTTCTACTTTTCCATTCCATTAATTATCACTTTCTTTTTCTCTATGTATTAAGATCCGTGATTCAGCCTATTTGAAAACAAGATACTATTTATTTCTTTTTCAAAGATTCTGTTTTGCCCTTACTTCATCTAACCCTCCCAAATAAGACTTTCAGAACATTTTCACTGTTCCTTTCTGCTCTCCACACACATCTGCCAGATGGCAACTTTGGAAAGCATTGATCCTTCCACCCATCCCTCACTCTCCTTCCCCAAACTCCTACGTTTTGTAGGGTCGCATGGTACTTAGACCGTCAGTAGTATGTCCCTTCTGTTAAAGAGCCCTTATTCCACAATTTTATTGGGCAGTCTTTCATTATCCACTAGATTAATTTTCAACTGTGCACGTGTCCACAGCACCATCAAATGAGGTGCTCTTGTTTCCCTCCTTTGTTTTCTCCTCCCATACTTCCCCCCATTTGAGGTTTCTGCTTCAGATCACTTCTTTATTTAGTTAAGAATCTTTGCTCAAGTACTTTCCTCAGGTAGGGCACATGAATGATATATTCTATGATTTCTTGCATGATCTTAATTTTTTTTTCTCCCCGACACAGGAATACTACCTAGAATGGGCACAGGAAACTCTGGTTGCAGGGTTTTATATTACACTGTTCTCTGGCCTCCAGTGTTGCCCAGGAGAACCCCAAACGCTAGGCTGTTTTCCTTTTGTAAGGAACGTGTACTTTCACTCTGTGCTTGTGTTATTTTACCCTTTGTCCTTATCGTTCGGGAGGTCTACCGGATATGCCAAGTGTGTGTCTTTTCTTATCAATACAGCCTGGAACTCAGACAGCCCTCTTGGTCTGTAGACGCAGGCCTTTTGTTTTCATCACAAATGCATTATCTCTCATTATTTAATTATTGTCTCTCTTCCATCTGTTCCATTTTATCTTTCTGGAATGCCTATCATTTTTATTATGGCTTTTTTGAATCTCTCCTACAGTTTCTTTATTGTCCTTCAGGATTTCTGTCACTTTGTATTTTTCCCTTGATCTCCCAGTGCCTCAATTTGGTCTCAAGTGTGATTATCTCTTTTTCCAAATATTCTAATTGTCTACGTGGGAAAAATGGTGTGTGTGTGTCTGTGTGTGTGTGCGTGCACTTCTACTGCTCCTGAGTTTCCTTAAGTACTTCTATTTTTATTTTATGTTTCATCTCACTTCTCTAGGAGCTGTATTTCAGTGGGAATATGTTTCAAGTCTTGTGCCTGAACTTCCTTTGTTGGCCTATTGGACCTTGTGGTATGTTGAATAATGCCACCCAAAGATGTCACACCCTAATCCCAGGAATCTGTGAATATGTTGCCTTACCTGGAAAGGGATATAGCATATATAATTAAGGATTTTGAGATGGGGGATTATCCTGGATTATCTGGGTGTGCCTGATGATTATCAGAGTTCCTTACAAGAGGAATGAAGGAAGAGTTAGTTAGAGATGATGATGTGACAACAGAAAAGAGGGAGAGAAGATGATGTTAGGACAGAGCAAAGGGGTAGAGGAGGAGAGAGGTAGAGATGAGAGAGAGAGAGAGAGGGAGAGCGAATGAGAGAGAGATTTGAAGGTGCTATATGGCTGGTTTTGAAGATGGAGGAAGGTGCCACTAGTCAAGGAGTGCAGGCAGCATCAAGAAGCTTAGAAAGGTTGTGCTGTGGTGCATGCCTGTAGTTCCAGCTACTTGGGAGGCTGAGGTGGGAGGATCTTGGAGGCTAGGAGTTTGAGAATGCAGTGTGCCATGATCACAGCTGTGAACAGTCACCGTAAATAGCAAGACCCTGTCTCTAAAACATAAAACAAAACAAAATAAAAAATAAAAAAAATATGGAAAAGGCAAGGAAACAGATTCTAACCCAGAGCCTCCAGAAGCAATGCAGCTCTGCTCCCATCTTGATGTTAGCCCTCTAAGATTCATTTTAGACTGCTGAGTTTCAGAACTGTAAAATGATACATTTGTGTTGTTACAAGTCATTTGGTTTGTGGTAATTTGTTACAGAAGCCATAGGAAATCAATACAGACCCCCTGAGACATGTTGCAACATTTTTTTTCAAGGCATTTGTGCTCAGGTGTGGATTTGTGTTTACATTTAGGGTCAGGAGACACAAAGCTGATAAGCAGTGATGTAGAAGTAGATAAGACATCAGTCCGTGTCTGGGACGACTGGAGGAAGTAGCTTCGCCATCTGGCCTCTACACATGTGCAATCTCCAGTCAGAATAGTAACCTGTCCATGGGTTCCACTGTTTTCTGCTCTCTTGATAGTAAGAGAAACTCAACATGCTAACATGTGCCAACACTGATTTTCCCTGTGGGGTTTTGAAAGTCTCTGCTTCACAAGCTCTTCTAAGAATCTGCCAATTCCTAGGCATTGGCCTTGATCTCTGATTCAGTTCTTTGTGTGTCTCCTCAACCCTCAGGGGAAGATGCCTCATGCCAGTTTTCTCTTTGGGTCTAGTACCTCAGACTTCATTTCACAGAGTTATGCATTACTTTTAGCAGCTCAGAGGAAGCAAATGACTTAGAATTGGAATTAGAAGAGAAGTATATTTATTTTGATAGTAAAGCAAATTATAATATTAATGCAATGAAAAATAAATAAAATTGAGAAACCATGGGATGTGACCAGAAAGTCAAATTAATCTAATTGACAAGAAATCCAGAAATGGGCAAAATTCTTAAGAGAATTTAAATGACAGTCCAAAACAGTGGGAATTCTATGCAAAAAAAAAAAAAAAAAAAATAGTTGGACACACAATGACACCTCATAACATAATAACTAAATGTTTAAATATAAAAATATGAACCTTACAAAAGTGATAGTAGAAAATTTGGGAGAATTATATAAAGTGTTAGGACAAAGAAAGCTTTTCTATGTGTAATACAATGTTCAAAGGCCATAAAAGTAAATAGTGATAAGTCTGAGTAGATTTTTAATAAAACACCTGTAAGGCAAAAAAAGTCACCATAATCCAAGTCTAATATATAAAGAGCTTCCACATATCACTAGGAAGAAACATTAACAGTCTAAATAAAAAATGGGCCATGGATATGAAATGACAGCTCACACTGTAAGCACCACAAATGAAACTTAAAAGATGAAAGATGATCAAACTAACTCTAATAAAATAAATTTGTATTAAATTATAATGAATATCGTTTTTACCTATTAGACTGTCAAGGACTTTTAAAAGTTTGTTAATTCCTGTCTGGCCACTTTATGTTGCAGTCATTCTCAACACTTCCGATGGGTTTCTAATTGTGAGATACCGATAGATAGGAAACTAGGATTTATTCAACTTTGCATTTTCTTTCTTTCTTTCTTTCTTTTTTATTCCAGCATATTACGGGGGTACAGGTGTTTAGGTTATGTCTGTTGCCCTTGCCCCCCTGCCCCCCAAGTCCGAGTTTCAAGCGTGTCCATCTCTCAGATGGTGCGCATTGCACTCTTTGTGTATGCATATACCCGTCCCCTCCTCCCCCTCCCCCTCCCCCTCCCCCGGGCCCGACATCCAATAGATGTTATTCTTATATGTACAGTTATCAAACCATTTCAGAACATAAGCTCAATTTATGCTTAAATAATGAACAAGTGTAGCTAGATATTATCTTGCCGAGAATGTTTACTACACTGCATTAACTAAGGTAGGAATCATTCTAATACATTCACAGAAAGTTAATAAATAATTGAAACAAGTTCTATGCCAACTAACTCTCAATCAAAAATTTAATTAATTATAGATAGCTATTCTGGAGTATTACAGTTAATCAAGAGTCTACTGAAGAGATTTTGTTTTCTCCAGTGTAGACATTTTCTTCTGCTGGCAATGTGTTTTCAAACTTGTATATAGTAGTCATAATCATGAGCAAGATATACCAATTAAGAAGCTCAAATAGCACAGTATCTACAAATTTATTGCCAACACTAATTATTTACTTACTTTAACAAAATTGTCTCTTTCCATGACCATCACTAAAATTCCAGTAAATTATACCAATATATTATTATATCTAAAATTCACAAGTATTTAAAAATTCTATATCTTGACATTTCCGTATAACAGAATTTCAGTCATAGTACTGCACGTTACTATATAAAAAGTCTTGCTGAAACATAATTTTTATGAGATGATTATTTACTTAATTATTATAATAATTATTAAAAAATAAGTAAAAACTTATATTCTTGCCTTAACAAGTGGTTGGACTTCAGGATTAAAAAAAAAATTTAAAAAGTATTTTACTTTTCAAATATTTTTCTTTGCTCTGGACATTAGTTTCAATTAAGACTGTGAATATATATTTCAAAAACACAGTAAGGGCCAGACATGGTGGCTCACGCCTATAATCCTAGCACTGAGAGACTGAGGAAGGAGGATCCCTTGAGCTAAGGAGTTCAAGACCAGCCTGAGCAAGAGACCCCATCTCTACTAAAAGTGAAAAAATTAGCCAGGCATGGTGGTGTGCGCCTATAGTTCCAGCTATTTGGGAGGTGAGGTAGGAAGACTGCTTGAGCCCAGGGGTTTGAGATTGCAGTGAGCTATGATGACACCACTGCACTCTAGCCAAGGCAACAGAGTGAGACTGTCTCCAAAAAATAAAAATTTAAAAAAATAAAAAATTTTAAAAAACACAGTAAGTACAGATTGTGAATTTCTATAATTTTAGTATACCTATAAAAATATCTTTTCAATGTAAAGTCCAATGTTGGATTAAATATATATTTATCTATATGAATATATATATATAAATATATATAATACACATGTGTATTAAAATTATTGGAATAATCCTGGGCATTCAGATGCAATTAAAAATCAGTTGAAGGAATAATATACTAATCTCTCTCTCTCTCTTTCTAATTCACTGAAGTAAAAATAACCATAGTGATATGTGGGTATTTATTGTATAGTAGAGATGATCTTATTTATGAAAAACAGAGTGAGGGAATATATGATACATTAAGATCTCTTTCAAAATATTATAATAGTAATAACAGAAAATGAATGAATGAGTCTTCTGCCTTAACATATCCATTTGATAGGAAAACACCTGCATTAAATGCAAAGCACTTCTGTCATTGATATGCTTATCATTTTCTCCTGAATGACCTTGAAGCTTAATGAAATTCACATGAAAGATTTTACTAGGCGTGTTTAAAGAAAGCAGTTAAAAAGATTCAGACAGCTTTATAAAATTGAATTTCATTTTATTAAAAAATTCCTCTGTTCTCATCTATTGAGAAAGTAAACTGCTTCCATTCAAAGCAGTTTATAAGCAACTTTCATGGTTGATCTTTGTTGTTACATGGTAGTGTCTGCTAGATTGACAAGTGGTGCAATGGCCTTTGAGGACTGATTTCTAAGGATGTTAAGAGCATGAACTTCATTCTTTTTAAATACTTTCTTAAATACAAGCTTCAAAACAAAGTCAACCATTGATCCAACCGTTTAAGAAAGAAGGTCTCAGTGTTTGACAATGGGAAACACTACAAAGAACATTAATCTAGTTTACTGTTTTCATTTGACAAAAGGAGAGGTACACAGTTGTAGAACAATAAGAAATGTGTACACTCTTTTCAGCAAGGTAAATCTACCAATGGTCACTAGTGGTTAACATAAAAGGAATCTTTAGAGTGCCATATACTGACATTTAGAAAATCTAAATGACATCTTTTAAATCTATTAATATTGCAATCTTTCTATCAGCTTTCAGAACATTTACAGACTTCTTAATTTGTAATTTCCCTATATAGCATAAAAACATGATTTCTTTGGGTTTGTAAAAGCTTTAGCACAGCATAAAGCTATTAAATATATACAAAATAGGTTTTCACTGACTTTGCAGCCTACTCTCCCCACCCTACCCCAGCACAGGCAAACTCTTCTGTGGCACTATTTCTAGTTGTGATTCTCATCAAGAAATAAGACCATTTTCTATCAAAAAAGAATAATCATATTTATACAGGAAAAAAGAGTCACAAGTATAGACCTGAATTTTATTCTTTATCCTCTCATGAAAATACAGAAAATGAAAATAAAGAGAATTGTGAACTTACATTAATCAGGTACTATTTATTGCACAATGCAACATCTCTAGAATCTTTTTATATGATTTATCTACTTGTGATAATAGAGGTGTTTGCATCCATAGAGCTTCTTATGTTTCATAATACAATACATAGTGTAGAATATGCACAGAGCATTGCTGTGCCTAGCCATATTGGAGCCTGAGGCAAAGAAAAAATCAGTAATACTAACTTGTCTGTGCTTAAAATTTGGAAGATTTGTTCATTATGGTGTTTGAATTAATTCTTTAAAAAATATATTAATTTATTAATATATTAATTAACACATTAACTGCCATGTGAGTTGTATTTAACTCATGCTAGTTTTGAGCCCGGGGCCTCGTGAAGCCTATATAACTTCATGCAGTTGTTTCGTGAAAATCTTACTTGTTGATGTTCTTATTGTTACAATTAATATTGACAAATTAATTCTAAAAATGTGGATTAATACAAGTGAATACAAGTCAATAAATTTTGTTTTTCATTAAATTTTTCATTAACTTAGAAAGGATCATTTTGGTTTTGAAGTTTTTAATCTATTTTGTAATAAAACACTGTGGCCCCAAGTAAAAAAAAAAAAAAACTTTTCTAATGTGGCAGTCAATGTGTTAAAAATATTTTGCATTTAAAAGAAAAAATAGACAAATTAGATGACATCAAAATTAACTTTTATACATCAAAGAATACTAATAA
>RJWJ010028464.1:0-21229 GCA_004363605.1 Indri indri | reverse complement strand
GGGGGAGGGGGGAGGGGGAGGAGGGGACCGATATATGCATACACAAAGGGTGCAATGCGCACCCTCCGAGAGATGGACACGCTTGGGACTGGGACTTGGGGGGAAGGGGGGGCAAGGGCAACATATGTAACCTAAACATCTGTACCCCTGTTATATGCTGAAATAAAAAAAAAGAATCTAGGAAAAGAAATGCACATTTAGCACAAAAATAGACGAAAGGAACAAATAAAATGAGAGGAAATTAATAAAATTGAGAATAGATGTATAATAAAGAAAATAAACAGAATCCAAAGTTTTCTTTTTCCCTTTCTTTCCTTTTTTTTTTTTTTTTTTTTTATAAATCACCTGAAAGACTAAAAAGGAAAAAAAAAAAAAGGAAAAAATCCAAATTATGAACTGTCAACATCTGGAATGAAAAGGCTGACATTCCTACAGATCTATGGACATCAAAAAGATACTAAGAGGATGTTATAAAGAATTTTGTACCATTAGAGTTCACGTCTTAGATGAAAGTCTTTGAAAACACAATTTTCATTAACTACTTTTGTGCAATAAATCACCTCAAAACTTAGTGGGTTAAAATTTCAGCTACATAATGATTTCTCAAAGTTCTGGGAGTTGACTGAGTTCAGCTGGATGGGTCTCACTGAAGGTCTTTCACATGGTTGCAGTCAGATGGTACCTGGGGCTGGGGTCTTCTGAAGGCTTAGGTGGGTCTCTGGGACACTTTCTCTGCTTTGGTTCCAGTTTCTCTAACATGGCCTAGGTGGTCCTATCAGCAATGAGAGTAGACATTTTACCTGAAGAACTCACAGGTCCCAAGAGTATGTTTTCCAAGACAGGAAGGTAAAAGCTGCAAGACTTCCTTAGACTTAGGCTCAGAATTTGTGAGATAGCATTTCCAGCACATTCTATTGGTCAAAGTGAGTATAGGGCCAGACCAAATTCAAGGGGATAGGAAATAGCATCTACCTCTCCATGAGATGAGTGTAAATAATCAGCACTCTTCTTTAATCTGCCCCCCCCATAAATTTCCAAAACTGAAAAAATAGATAATCTGTATAGCCCTGTATCTGATAAAGAAATCATAACTTTCTCAAACCATCCCTCAAAGGCAATTAAAGGCCCAATTTGCTTCAGTGTTAAATTCTAATAAATAATTTCAATCCATTTGGAATCCATTTTTATCGATGATTTGAGTGGGTGTCATGGCAAATTTTCTCATGGATAGTCCAAACAACCTAGCAGCATTTATTGAAAAGACTGTCTTTCCCCTGTTGCTCTGCAATGCTACCATAGACTTGAGAGAGGCCTGTTTCTAGAATTTATATTCTGTTCTGTTGTCCACTTTGTCTACACTTGACACTACAGTATGCTAACTAATATAACTGTATAGTAGGTCTTGTTATCTTGAACTGAATTTCCTCCAGTTTTGTTCTTACTATTTGAAAATTTCCTTGGCTAACCTAAGACCTTAGTATTTACATATAAATTTTAAATTCAGCTTGATTATTCCCCCATTCCTCCAAAAGAAAACAGAAGAAGCAAAACAAAACAAGCAAATAAAAAACTTTGTCCTAATTTTCAATGGTATTTTACTGAATATAGATTAATTTGGAGAGAACATCTTTAATATATTTAGTATTATAATCCCCAAATTGGGCATTTTATCTATTTATATTAATATAAGTCCATTAATTTCTCCCAATTATGTTTTATAGTCTTCAGTATAGAAATCTTGCTAATTTTTTTTGTTAACTTTATTTTTAGATATTTGATATTTGGGGATGCTACTGCTAACTGAATCATTTTCCTGATTTTGTTTTCTATTTGTTTCTAGTACAGCATAATATATTTGGTTTTATATATATTGACTTTGTATCTAGCAACGCCATTTAAATTTAGGTATTAAACCTCTTAGTTTATCTGTTATTTTTATTTTCTGAGTACTCGATCATGTCAAGAGTAAGCAATGACAATTTTACTTCCTTTGCAATCCTTATAAGTTTTATTTATTTTTATCATCATTTTCATTGTCCAACTCCTTTAGTACTCCAAATATCAAGGAGAGAGTTTTAAATATTTCACCACTGAGACTGATGTGCAACAGGGTAGCTATCCTTTCTCAGACTGAGGAAATACCTTTTTAACAGAAGTTTGCCAACAGATTTTTTTTAAAAAAAAATTAAGGCTAGGTGCTGAATTCTGTAAAATGGTATGATTCTATCAAGGTGGTCATATTCCTTTTCTCTCTCCTTCAGTTAATGCAGTGAATCGCATTAATTCATTCTCATGTTTAAACAACTTTGAGTTCCTGGAATAAATTCCACTTAATCATGATGTAGTATCATTTTTATGTATCACTGAGTTCAATTTGTTAATATTTTCTGAAGAATTTGGCATCTATGTTCATAAGAGTGATCAGTCTATAAATTTCTTTTTATTGTAGAGTTCTTGTCAGGTTTTGAAGTAAAGATTATGCTCGTCTGATAGAAAGTGTTTGCAAGTGTTCTCTCTTTTTATTTGTTTATTTTGAAGTTTGCATTAATTAGTGTTCTTTCTTCCTTAAATATTTTAAAATAATTACTGAAGTGAATGAATCTGAGGTTTTGTTGTAGGAAAGTTTTACAGAATGTTCTTACTTTCTCTATTAGATGTGGAACTCTTCATATTTTATGTTATTTGTCAGCTTAGTACATTGTACATTTTGAGTAATTTACCCATTATATACAAATTTATTTTTGTAAAGTTGTTCATAATATTTATTACAATAAATAATACTTAGATAAATCACAAAAACTATATAATGAGATATACTCAAAAACGTGATAGATAAAAAGATGGAATTCTAAAAAGTGTTTAAGTAACCCATAGAAAAATAGGAAAAGAAATATAGAAATACCATTTGATAGAGCAATAGTACTATTAGGCATCTACCCAAAGGAACAAAAGTCATTTTATAATAAAGATATATGCACTTGAATGTTTATGGCAGCACAATTCACTATTGCAAGGATGTGGAAACAATCCAAGTGCTTGTCAATCCATGAGTGGATTAATAAAATATGGCATATGTATGCAATGGAATACTACTCAATTATAAAAAACGACAGTGATCTAACACCTCTTATATTTTCTTGGATAGAGCTTGAGCCCATCCTCTGAAGTGAGGTATCACAAGAATGGAAGAATAGGCATCACATGTACTCACCATCAAATTGGCACTAACTGATCAACACTAAGGTTCTCACATAGTAATAATATTCTTTGGGGCTGGGTGTGGGTAAACTCACAACTAATGGACACAGTGAGCATTGTATGGGAGAAAGGGTATGCCTCAAATCATGGTTTGGGTGTGGCAAAGTCATAACATGTAACCAAAATATTTGTGTCCCCGTAATATCCTTAAATAAAAAAAAGAAAGAAAAATAGGAAAACAGAGGAGAAAAACCAGAGAAACAAACAGAAAATAAAATGCAATATGGTAGACACAAGCCTTAACATACTAATAATTGCATTACATGAAAATTAGCTAAAAACATCAATTAAGAAACAAATGTCTGAGTGGAAAAAAATGAATCATCTATATGCTATCTATATGCTCACTTTAAATATAACAATAGTGAAAAGTTGAAGTAGAAGAATAGAAAAGAAATGATGCATTTTAACAACATCGATCCTACCAATCCATGACCGTGGTAGGGATTTCTATCTGTGCACATCATCCACAATTTCTTTTCTCGGTGTTTCATAGTTCTCTATATAAATATCTCTCACCTCCTTTGTTGAATATTGTTAAAATGTCCATTCTACCTAAAGTGATCTACAGAATTAACGCAATCCCTATCAAAATTCCACCATCATTCTTTACAGATTTTGAAAAAATAATTCAATGCTTCATCTGGAACCAGAGAAGACCTCGTATAGACCAAGTAATCTTAAACAAAAAGAAAAAATTGGAAGACATCATTCTACCAGACTTCAATCTTTACTATAAGCCTATAGTAAGGCATCATTCTACCAGACTTCAATCTTTACTATAAGCCGATAGTAACCAAAACAGCATGGTACTGGCACAAGAACAGAGATATAGACCTTTGGAATAGGACAGAGATCCCAGATATAAAACCATCCTCATATTGTCATCTAATCATCGACAAAGCAGACAAAAGTACACATTGGGGAGAAGAATCTCTATTCAATAAGTGGTGCTGGGAAAACTGGATATCCACATGCAGAAGATTGAAACTGAATCCCCACCTCTCACCTCTTACAAAAATCAACTCACGTTGGATAACAGACTTAAACCTAAGGTGTGAAACCTTAAGAATTCTGGAAGAAAATGTGGGGAAGACTCTTTTAGACATCAGCCTAGGTAAAGAATTTATGAAAAGGACCCCCAAAGCAATCACAGCAGCAACAAAAATAATCAAATGGGACCTGATCAAATTAAAAAGCTTCTGTACACCCAAGGAAACGATCATCAGCGTGAATAGACAGCCTACAGAATGAGAGAAAATATTTCCTTTCTACACATCCTATAAAGGGCTAATAACAAGAATCTATATAGAACTTTAGAAAATCAACAAGAAAAAATCAACCCACCCCATCAATAAATGGGCAAAGGACATGAACAGAAACTTTTCAAAAGAAGACAGAATAATGGCCAGTAAACATATAAAAAAAATGCTCAACGTCTCTATTCATTAGGGAAATGCGAATCCAAACTACCATGAGATATCACCTAACTCCAGTGAGAACGGCCTGTATCAAAAAGTCCCCAAATAACAAATGCTGGCATGGATGTGGAATGATTGGAACACTCTTACACTGCTGTTGGGACTGCAAATTAGTACAACCTCTGCGGAAAGTAATTTAGAGATATCTCAAAGAACTAAAAAGAGAAATACCATTTGATCCAGCAATACCACTACTAGGCATCTATCCAAAGGAAAAAAAACCATTCTGTAACAAAGACATCTGCACTTGAATGTTTATAGCAGCACAATTTACAATTTCAAAGATGTGGAAACAACCCAAATGCCCATCAATACATGAGTGGATTAATAAAATGTGGTATATGTATACCATGGAATACTGCTCAACTACAAAAAACAATGGTGATCTAGCACCTCTTATATTATCTTGGATAGAGATTGAGCCCATCCTTCAAAGTGTATCATAAGGATGGAAAAACATGCACCACATGTACCCACCATCGAACTGGTAGTAATTGATCAACACTAAGGTACTCGCATGGTAGTAATACTGACTGGGTGCTGGTAAGGTAGAGGGGTTAGGGGGCTGGGGGGTAGAGTGGGTGGGGGGGATAAACCCACAGCTAATGGAGACGGGGAGCACTGTATGTGGAAGGACATGCTTGTGGTCCTGGCTTGAGTGAGGCAAATGCATTTCATGTAACCAAATGTTTGTACCCCCATAATATCCTGAATTAAAAAATGAATAAATAAAAAATAAATAAACAAAGAAACAAAAGTCTTTAAGCCCCTTGGTAAAATGATAAAATTATGTACAAGGGTAAATCAATTAAAAAAAAAAGAAATGATGCAATCATTTATTAAAGAAAGCATGAATGGCTATAATAATGTCAGATAAAGTAAACTTCAGGGCAAAAATATTGTGATAGGTATTCCATGACAAATACACTAAAAGCCCAGACTTTGCCACTATACAATTCATCCAGGTAACAAAAAACCACTTGTACCCCCTAAACCTACTGAAATAAATTTTTAAAAATACTACGAGAGACAAAGAGAAACATCACATAATGATTAACGTGTTAATCCACAGAGAAAACATAGCAATGTTAAATGTGTATGTACCAAACAACTGAGTTGCAAATAAGTAAAGCAAACTGAAAGAACTGAAAGGAGAACTAGACAAATTCAGTTATACCTGGAGATTTTAACCGCTCTCTCTGAATAATTAATGAAACAACTGGATAGAAATTCAGCAAGAATATAAAATTCAACAATACCATCAACCATCAGGATCTAATTGACACTTACAGACCACTCCAAACAACAGCATTCTTTTCAAGTGCCCATGGAACATTCACTAAGATAGATCAGATCCTAGGCCATAAAAGAAACCTCAATAAATGCTAAAGAATTGAAATCATACCGACTGTGTTCTGTGGATGCAACGGAATTGAACCAGAAATCAGTAACATAAAGATAACCACTACAGCTCCAAAAACTTGGAAATGAAATAACATACTTCTAAGTAATCCATGGGTCAAAAAAAGGATTTCTTGAGGGAAATAAAAAAATACATTGAACTAAATGAAAATAAAAGTACAATATATCAATATTTGTGGGACACAGCTAAAGAGGTGTTTAGAAAAAACATTTATAATACTAAATGTATTCACTGAAAAAAAGACAAGATCACAAATCAATAATCTAAGTTCCCACATCTAGAAATCTAGAAAAAGAATCTAGAAAAAGAAGAGCAAAATAACCTAAAGCAAGCAAAAGGAAGGAAATGATAAATGTAAGAATAGAAATTAATGGAATTGAAAATAGAAAAATAATAGAGAATATCAATGAAAGAGAAAACTTGTTGTTTGAAAAGATTAATAGAATTGACAAACATCTAGGAAGTCTGACCAAAAAAAGAGAGACACAAATTACCAAAAATGGGAATGAAACATACCTTTAAATATTAATATCAATAGTACACTAAGGGAATATTATAAACAACAACTTAGAAGATACAGACAAATTCCTTGAAAAGCACAAACGGTCACAAACAACTCAATATGAAATAGGTAAGCCAAATAGCCCCATTGACTATTAAAGGCATTGAGTTTATGATTGAAAGGCTGCTGAAGGAGAAATCTCCAGGCCCAATGGTTTCACTGGGGAAATCTCCCAAACATTTTAAGTAGCATTAATACAAGTCTACAGAGTTTCTTCCAGAAAATAGAAGAGGAGGGAACACATCTGAACTTATTTTATGAGGCCAGCATTTTCCGATATCAAAAGCAGACAAAGATAGTACAACAAAAGAAAATAAAAAGCAATATACCTTCATGATTATAGATGCAAAATACCTTAACAAAATATTAGCAAATAAAAATCAGCCAAATAAAGAAAAAAATATATATATATTTAGTATGATATCAAGGTTTCAGTGAAAAATTACAAAATATAAACTATGCTAAGTGGGGTTTATTCTAGGAATGCCAGTCTGGTTTAATATTTAAATGAATGTAATCTGTCACATTAACAAGCTAAAGAAGAAACATCTCATAATTACATCAACTGATGCAGAAAAAAACATTTGACAAAATTCAAAAGAAATTCATGATAAAAACCCTCAAATAGTAGTGTGGTGGTTTATAAATGATGGTTTATTCTTGATAAGTAAAGTTTAAATCATAGTTATATAGCCAGATAAAAGGATAGCCTAATTAAGTTGCCTGATTAATAGTTGCCTTCTGCTTCTGTGAATTCGTTTGCTTAAAATTGTAATCGGTCTTTTGTCTATGCTCTGGATCCAGGGTGCGGTGGAGCAAATAGTTTTTATAACTTTGTATCACTGTAACCTTGACTTTACTGCCCGCTTTTGTTCCCTGGGCACCTGCTTTACATTGTGTAGCCTCCTTAAAAGATGCTCAAGGCTTAATTGCTTTAAGAATGCAACTTTTAAGTAATATGCAGCTGGAAAATTGTCCTTTGTTTAATCTGTAATTTAAAATGTGCTATGCTTCAAGGTTAGGTGCCAGAGATCTATGGGGCACCCTCCCATGACTCTGTGTCACTGAAATATTAATTGTACATCCTGCTTTTTGTTTCTTTTGCTTTATGTCATGTAGCCTCCCTAAAAATAGTATAAAAACTCTGTGGAAGCTAGAGGCCTTTGCCATCCTCTCATACTGCTTTTACGCGGGCCGGGGTGGTCGCTGGCCAGCTAATAAAGACTCAGATTTGGCTCAATTCAGCCTAAGTGGTCTTTCCTCGCACTCTGGACTACAACAGTAGGAATAGAGGAGAATTTCCTCAACTTGATAAATAACTTCTACAAAAATCTTACAGCTAAATCATACTTAATGGTGAAAGACTGAATGCTTTTCCTCTTCTGCTCCAACTAATAAGGGAGTTCACAAAGTTCACAGGATTAAAGATCAACCAAAAGATTAATTTTATTTCTATATGTAGCAATGAAGAAATAAAAACAAAAATTAAAAATGCCACATGAATTATAATCACTCAAAAAAAGATATGCAAGTATAACTCTTAACAGAACATACACAGGATTTGTATGCTGGTAAAAGAAATTGAAGATCTAAACAAATGGAGAGACTAACTGTGTTCATCCACTATTATAGAAAAGTGAGCATAGTAAAGATGTCAATTCTCCCCAAACTGATATCCAGGTTTAATGCAATTTCTATCAAGATCCCAGCAAAATTTTTAATAGTTGTAAACAAAGTTATTCTAAAATTTATATGGAAAAGCAAGGGAACTAGAACAGATAAAGCAAAATTATACTGCTATAGTAATCAAGACTGATTGATATTTGTGAAGAGATAGACACACACAAATTCATGGAGTGGTATAGAGAGTCCAGAAATAGACGTACACCAGCTCATTTTTGACAAAGGTGCAAAGAAATTCACTGGAGGAAGTATAGTCTTCTCAAACAATGGTACTGGAGCAAGTCTATCCCTAAGCAAAATCAAAATCGAAACAAACAGAAAAAGTAAAAAGGAAAAAGAATAAATAAACTTAACAAATTCTCACACCTTATACAGAAATTTGCCCCCAGATAAATCATAAGTTTAAATGTGAAACATTTAAAAGAAAACATATGAGAAAAGTCTTCAGAAGCTAGGACTTAGTGAAGAGTTCTTAGACAGACACCAAAAGTACTATCTAAAAAAGAAGAACATAAATAAACTGGGCTTTATCAAATTAAAAACTTTTGTAAAGTATCATGTTAAGAAATAAGCTATAGACAGTAAGAAAATATTTACGAACCACATATATCACAAAGAACACATTATATTCTAGAACATGTAAAGGACTATTGAAACTGCACGGTAAAAATAAATCTAATTACAAAAGGGGCAAAAGACATGAAGAGATATTTTCTCATATAGATAGATGGCAAATAAGCCCATCGAATGATGTGCAATCACTATCCACTAGGGAAATGCATATTAAGAACACGATGAAATATCATGGCAAACTTATTAAATCAGCTAAAATAAAAAATACTGACATTGGTAAATGCTGGTGAGAATGCAGGAAAACTGGATTTCTCATACACTCATAGTGGGAATGTAAAATAGTTTAGCAGTTTCTTGAAAAACCAAACATATATTTGACACATGACCCAGCAATTATATTCCAGGACATTTCTATCAGAGAAATGAAAACTCATGTTCATACAAAAACCTTATATTTAAAGCTGTTATGTTCATAATAGCTTTATTTGTAGTAGCCTCAAATTAGAAACAGTCAAAAGTCCTTCAATAGGTAAATAGTTAAACAAATGGTTGTACATCCACACCATGGAATACTACTCAGCAATAAAGAAGAACAAATTGTTGATACATGCAACAGCTTGGTTGGATCTTAAGGGTATTATGCTGAGTGAGAATGCCACTTTCAAAAAGTCACATACTGTATGATTCCATTTATCTAACATTTTCAAAGTGATGCTGTTACAGAGACGGAGAAGAGGTTAGTGGTTGTCAGATGTTAGGGTGATGGTGTGGGGAGAGGAGGTCGTGACTATAAAGGGTAGCACAAGGGGATCTCTGTGGCAACGGAATAGTTTTGCCCTTGATTGCAGTGGTGGTTACACAAATCTGCAAACGTGATAAAACATAGGCACAGAACTGCACACACATATTGTACCAATATCAGTTCCCTGATTTCAATATTGTGCTATAGTTACTTAAGTTACAAACATTTGAAGAAACTGCGTAAAGGAGCATGCAGAAACTCTCGGTACTGTCTTTACGATTTCCTGTGGATCTATAATGATTTCAAAGTAAAAAGTTTCTAAAAAGTGGCTTTCTGGCTGAAATCTAAAACTCTCACAGCACCAAATGCTGGTGAGGATGTAGAACAACAGGGACCACAGCAGGAATGCAAACGGTGCAGCCACTTTGGAAGACATTCTGACAGTTTCTTACAAAGCTAAACACACTCTTACCAGATGATCCAGCAATTACACTCCTAAGAATTTAGCCAAATGAGTAGAAAACTTATGTCCACACAAAAACCTGTACGTGAATGTTGATAACAGCTTTATTCATAACTGCCAAAAATTGGAAGCAACCAAGATATCCTTCAATAGGTGAGTGGATAAACAAACTGGCACATCCATACAATGGAGTATTACTCAACGTTAAGGAGAAACAGGCGATCAAGCCATGAAAAGACATGAAGGAAACCTAAATGCATATTGCTAAGTGAAAGAAGCCATTCTGAAAAAGCTACATGCTATATGATTACAATTATATGACATTCTGGAAAAGGCAAAACGACAGAGACAGTAAGTAGATCAGTGGTTGCCAGGGCTTTGGGGGAGGAGGGAGAGATGAATAGGTGGAGCATGGGGCATTTTTAGGTCAGCAAAAGTATTTTACTGTAATGGTGGATATCTGACATTATGTATTAAATAGTTGTCAGAACATATAGGACTGTGTAATACAGAGTGAACCCTAATATAATGATGGACTTTAGTTAATGTTAATAATAATATCAGTACTGGTTATCAATTGGAACAAGTGTACAATACTAATGCAGGATGTTAATAACAGGAGAAACTGGGTGGCAGGTGGTTTTAGGGAAGGAGGTACATGGAAACTCTGCAATTTCTCTGCAATTCTTCTGTAAACTTAAAACTGCTCCAGAAAATCAACCTATTTAAAAAGTGGTTTTCTTATATGGGAGAATATGGGTTTAATTTTTGCTTTTTTTATCCTATACTTGTCTGAGTTTTAGTGTATTCTCTATTGTTTACTTTATAATAAGAATTGTAGACATCTAAAAAGAACACTTGTGCCTATCCTACATTGAATATTCTCAAGATTCTGCTTTCATTCTCTAAACCAGCAGTTCCTAAACATTTTGGGACCAGGAACTGGTTTCATGGAAGACAATTTTTCCATGGATGGTGGGTGTGGGGAAGGGAGAATGGGACAGGAGGCGGAGCTCAGGCAGTGATGCAAGTGATGGGGAACAGCTGTAAATGCAGATGAAGCTTTGCTCCCTTGACTGCCACTCACCTCCTGCTGCGTGGCCAGGTTCCTAACAGGCCACAGACAGATACCAGTCTGTAGCCCATGGGTTGGGGACCACAGCTCTAAACCATAGATAGAGAATCTTATTATTTACTAGTAAGTCTTATACCATCATGCTGCCTTGGTTTGTGTTTGTTTTGTTTTGCTTCTCTTAGATTTTTATCATCAGGCTATAGAAATTTTGAGGAAAACAATGGAATGTACAATTTTTGCAGCATTTTATTATCACTAAGCATATTGCCTAATTACTTTGCTTACATTTTTCCTTTAATTCTGATAATAACTCAATGTCGTAAAAATTAACATCAGGATTTTCATGAGGAATCTGAGGCTAAATTAAGTAAGACACCAATGAATACATAGCTAGTCAATGATAGAGCCGGGATGAAACCCAAGCCTAACTCATTTCAACAACACTTATCTGCAGTGTCTACTGAACTGTCATGAATAGTTAATCTTTATGACTTGTGGTAGGTTCTGGTGACCATTTTAGAAACAGTTTTACAAATGAGCAATAGCTCACTGTGTTTCACTTATTTTCCTCTCATTTTAATGCCATATCCTGCCTCCCTCTCCACTTACTCACTTTTTCCCCTCAAAAACACATCTCCAAATATAAGATGGTAAGAAGATGGTTCCGAGAATGAGTCAGACTATTCTCCTGGGAATGAAGCAGGCATCTGAGACCACGTCTTTTAGAATGGGTAACGCCAACCTTCAGTGTCCAGTGTCATTCCTCACTAAGTCTGGGATGGGTGATGTTGATATGCAAATCCTGAAATGTATGTGGAGGCTCTTCTTGTTCTGCTCCCCACTCTGCCCCCATCCGCTCCCCTCCATCTGTCTCACTCATTCTCAGAGGCCAAAACCTGGGGTTTGAGACTCACTCCACTGAAAATGCAGATATGTCATTGACTTGCAGGCTCAGGAACCAAAACAGGATTCTGGACCCATTGCTCAGTAGGGATCTCCCAACAAACGAACTTTAGGGTTTTCCTGATGAGGACTAGACCACAGCAACAGGGGTGCCTGCAGTTGCTACTGAGCCCTACTGAACTTGGATATTTCTAATTAATTCCAGAGCTTATAAGATACATTCAACATTCAGACATTTCAGGATGGAAGGATCACATGTATTCCCCATACCTTCCCTCCCCCCACAAAGAACTGGCTCAAACAACAAAATAATCCATCTAAGACCCTTAAAAATAGTTTATTGTATTCAGAAAAATCACAGTTTGAAGAAACTTGAAGCAATAAGAGGAGATGCCCTCATGGAATGTTAAGAACATTCCATAGCGGAGAAAGAAGCCTATGGGGTTTATTCCAGAGGCGGTGCATGGTGATAATAAAATGATGGGAAATAGAAAGAAAACAGATACAGGAAAGGGCAACAGACAGAGAAGCCAACTGGGTGTGGAGTATGGAGAGACCGGGGAAGGTGTCACCACTCTGGGGTGGCAAAAGGCCTGGAAAATGCTGAAGATGGCTGTTTTCACTGAAGTCAACGATTGGAGTATTGCCAGCTTTTATTGCCAGCTATTGAAGCAGAAATTTCTTGGGTGATCTTCTCTCCCAGAAAGGCCACCACCTGTAACAGGATGCACATAGTTACTAAAGAGTTTAAGATGAATATTTTGAGCTCTTCCCTTCAAATTACTTTCTCTTCTCTCTTAATCCTTTGACTTTGGAAAAGTTTTTAATATTCATCTGAACTTTCCAACATGAAATGTATGCCCTACTGTCCGTGAACATGAATAAGCAACCAAGCTTTACCTTTTCTTAGAGCTTCCGATAGCACTTTTCCGACTGGAGGAGTAAAACCAAGCATTGGCCTCTAAGAGATTTCCATTTCATGCCATGAATCTACCCTAACACCAAAAGAGCCAGGCTCTGGATATGCTTCTGAGCAGACGGCCTCAGGAAATGCAAGCCAGGAAGTGCCCAAGGCTTATTTTCCTAGATCGCTGGACTCAGTATCCTAGATGTGAAACAGTGGTCTTAGGTACTGGAAAGGATTTGCAAGACTGAAGGTGTGGTCTAGGTGCACATCTATGGAATGGCCTGAGAGACCCTGAAGCTTTGGGATACTAGATGATGCCATGTCTGATTCGTTCTAACAAACAGAAATCAAGAGCCTCATCTGTTCCTACCCTTTCTCTTAAAGGCATCACATGTCCTTCCTTCCTTTTCCCCACCCACTCCGTTTTCCTCCCTCAGATACCTCCATATATGTCTTCCTCTGACCACACCTAACCCACCTCCACGTGCCTCACAGAGGGCCCCGGCGTTCTGTGGCATTGCCTTTGCGCACGCCCTTGATGATAAAGATGGTGCCAGCAATAATGCCCACCAGACCCACAACCAGGCCCAGGGCGCACACCACATTCTCTGTAGTCTCTGGGAGCGGGGTTGGCACATCAAACTCTGGGGAAAAATAAGACAGAGTACATGGTAATGAATGAGGTAGGGAGTAATAGTTGGGGCAAAATGTGGGGTACTTAGTCAAGAGAATGTTAATAGATTAAAGAAGAGGAAGACAGAGTGATGTATTGAAGGAATTGCAGATTAAAAAGTGGAGGAAGCGGAGTAATCAGGGAAGGCAGGTATGTGAGTTGCAGCGGATGTTATGAAACAGGACACGCTGTGTTCCAAAGGTCCAGATACAAGCATCACAGGAGGAAACCTTAACATAAAGTAGATTGAAGGACGGTCCATACCCCAGTGCTTGAGAAGAGGCTCATCCAAGCCCAAGTGCTCCACTTTGCAGTCATAGAAGTCCTCAGTTGAGGGCAGGAAGGGCAGATAGTGGAACTTGCGGAAAAGGTGGTCTTCCCTGGGCAGGAAAACTGTCTCTGACACTCCTGTGGTGACAGGTTTTCCATTTCGAAGCCATGTGGCCTTGACCACCGGTGGGGAGAACTTGTCAATGAAACAGATGAGGACATTGGGCTCTCCCAGTTCCACAGGGGTGCTTGTGAGCACAGTTACCTCTGGAGGCACTGGGGGGACACAGGGCAGAAATTAGTCTTCACCGCTTAAGCCTGCGCCTCTCTCTCCGCTCTGAATTGTGGTACAAACCTATTTAAAGACTCTAATGCCAAAAAACAGTTGAAATTATGCCCTGAAAAGTCTATGCCACATTCTCAGAGGCCTATCTCTGATACCCTCTCCCATGAACTGGAGCCAATATTGCAGTATAAGATATCCAAGGGCCTCACTCCTGGCTCCCCCAGCATGAACTCAGCGAAATGCCTGTGAGTGACCATGGATGACAGAGACAAGATTTGAGCACATCAAGAACGGAACAAACTCATAAAGTTCTTGGGCCTGTGGCGTGAAAGTTTTGGGCTTGTTTATAGCAAGGTTAAGCCCCTGGGAGGAAAAGTCAGTCACAGTAATACGACACAAAGAGCTTAAGCATCTATTTTAAAGCCATGGATACCCACATTCAGGAATGCCGCAGAGAGAAAGAGTTACCATTGGTGTCCGGGGTGTTGTTAGAGCGCTTCATCATGATGTCCAGGTTGGCTTTGTCCACAGCTATATTGGCCAATGCACCCTGAGCCTCAAAGCTGGCAAATCGTCCAAATTCTTCAAGCCGCCAGACCGTTTCCTTCTTGTCCATGTCCACATGGAAAATCTCATCGCCATCAAAGTCAAACATAAACTCTCCTGATTGGTCAGGGGCCAGATAGAACTCGGCTTGGATGATCACATGTTCCTCTGAAAAGGCAGGAAAGGGGGAAGTCAGGAGGGGAGATGGAGAAGAACCCACGTATAGTCGACAGGAGCTGGTGGAGAGAGAGATGGGGCCAAGCGGAATGGAGGGTGATCGAGAGTAGGGGAGTGAAAGACGAGGTCTGGGCAGGGGACATCATCCTGGGGGTGGGGGGAGCAGTGGGGGCTCTGTTAGAGAAGGTAGACTGTAAGGAGACGAGGGCTGAAAACCCAGTCTTGTGAAGCTGTTGTTTGGCTTCATGTTATTAGCTGGGAAATGATTTTCTTTTTAGAAATCCAGCAGCAGCCCCTAAAAGAGAAATGTTCTCTCACTCTCTTTACCAAGGCATTAAATATACTCAGGCCAGAATTCCAGAGCATCTCAGAACATTGTACTCTAAGAAGAAAGAAACACTGTTTGAAAGGTTGGGATTTGAACTCTGGAATCAAATAAAATCTTAAATTCTTACTCAGCTACTTACCTAGCGATCTTGAGCAGATTATTCTACCTACATATGTGTAGTTTTCTTATTACATAGTTCTGTTGTGGTTTTGATTCTGTCATATTCTGTCATGGGTTTGTTTTTAAGATTCAATGAGATAAGGTAAGTAATTTCTAAGTATATCAACAAGCCTATAACAAGCAGTGTTCACAGTTTAGGGTCAGAAACTGTTTTGTATTTAAAGACCAAATCCATACAAAATATGGATTTTTGAATTTCCTGGGGCCTGAGGGACCCAGGAAATTAAGACTGAGTCCTTGCAGTGTTGTAGAGTACCTACTTACCTGGATCCAAATCCACATTGTGGAGAATCATGTTTGGATTAACCTTGGCAACTTGACCTTTTATCTTAATGCTCCTTAAATTGAGACTGTTATTAAGGAACATATTCTATTGTGGTTGATACTGAAAATAACCAACACCAAGGGAATAATCAACTTGAACAAGAAAAGCTACAGTTGGAGAGTATGCTGCCTCCATGGTGTGTGGAGATGAGAAGGGAGATTGTTTCTCTCCTCAGTCTTCAAAGATAAGGTGAGAGATCTTAATCTTTGACTGTGTATTGATAAACCTAGGGATTTATTTCGCATTTGAATCTATGCACACACATACACACACACACATATTCTAGCTACCCCTTTCCAAATCTAGGAAGATCCTCTATCTTTCCAGGTGAGCATCCCCATATATGGCTCTTTCTGGGCAGTAGAAACCTATAATTGCCACTATGGGTCTGGGACCTGAAGTTATCATTTTGCTTATTTCCGGTCTATCTGACACCCTCTGTGGGGGTCACTCTGGGTGAAGAATACTTTTTCACAATACGTCTTTACAGTAGCACAGATGTTTGCTCTGGGAATGGGAGAGAATAATACCAGGCTCCCTACTTCCTTATTCATTTTTCTACTCTCTTGAAAATACTGCTAAGTAACAGTGAGCAAAGGCCATGTAAGATCTATTGTAGCACAGGGTTGAGGGGGGCGGGTGGAGGGATGGCTAGCACTGTCCCAGGAGGCAGTAAATTAAATGTGACTCATATCAGCATGCCTGCACTCCCACTTCTGTCGGGTCAATTGCTGTTCTTTGGTGACTTTTCTTTCTAATCATCTTCAATATAGTGTCTGTGCTCAAAGTATGCTGTCAGGATTTACATGCCAAAAAATAACAACTGTACCATCTATTTAGCTAAGAACAGTGCTAAGAACTTCTCACATGTTTTTCATTTAATTCTAACAAAATTATGTGAGGTTTTTAATTTTTAATTTTACTAATTTTCCAGAAAGAAAAATTAAAATTAAAGCCCAGAGATGTAACTTGTTAATGCCTGTCTGAAAATAATGCCCCCAAGTTTGCCTTATATTTAACATCGAGTCAGTCGCAATAATCAATTTACACCTCAGTTTTGTTCCTCCAAACTAAATTTAACTTACTTCAGTTTGCAGTGAGGGAAGCACTCCTTCAAACTACAATTTATTATACTTTCAAACTTAGACACACATGATGCCTGTCGCACTTTTCTTTCACTCCAGAGATTGTCTTGCAAATGTTTTCAGTTCATTTCTCAAAAGCTTCATAGTCTATCATCCCCAGTTTGGATTCTCCCAGCACCTACCTTTGATAGCCCAGGATGCCTGAGGGCTCATCAAGACAGCCATGATGAGAAATCCTAGCACAGGGACTCCACTTACGGCCATTTTCTTCTTGGGTGCTTTGATGGGTGTTAGTAGAGCTCAGGAGTGAGGCAGAACAAATAAGAATAAAAGGAAAGAGAATGTGGGGTGTGATAGAGTCTGACATGATTAAAATTCAAATCAGTCAAGCTTCAGCCAATCAGAAAAATCCTTTGAGATGACACCTCTGTTGCTAGGGGCAGGGCTCTTCTAAACTATCCAGGACAGGAGATACTCTCTCAGTTCATTAGATTAAAAAGTAAAGTTCTTAATCAAACAAATAGAACAACAACAACAACAAAAAAATCAAGCTTTTGAGAATGCTGGTCACTCACTCACAGACTCTTCCATCCCAATCCAAGTTCTAGAAAGGGATATACCTGAAGTACATTAGTGAGGATAGAATCAGCGGAAACACCCTAAAGTGAGAGGTGAATACTGCTCATGACTCTGTGCTGTGACAGCTGGGGAGTTTATCAAAGGGACAACAAATCATCTAAACAGAAAGCAGACTGTCAGGCCCTGTGGAGAAGAAGCTCCTTATTGCTTCATGCTTCCCCAGTGTCCTAGACCCCAAGATGACCAACTCAGCCCAAGAGCTTGGGATCGCTGGCATTGTGCTGTACTTGGAGAACGTGGGAGGAGACACTGAGTTTCAATATGCCCAAAGCTGGAGAAAGATGTGAAGCTAAACCTTGCAACGTGGGTAGTGGTTAGTGGAAACAGTGGGCTGTAAAAGGAGTACGTTCTCCTAATCCCTACCGTCTTAAATATGACCAGAGACTGGAGTTGACTCCTCATTTGAAGACTCAGGTCAATGGGTGTGGCAGAGTAAATTGGGCAGAGCTTGTTTTAGCAGGAACACTAAGGGTGATAATCCACAGGAGGGCTTTGCTATTCCTTCCCTCATGTCATAGGATTAGGAAAATTTTTCTCTTGTCATATGATTACTAAAGTTCTGATCCAAAGAATGTATTTTGATGTTCACCATAGAGAATCCAGAAAGTTAAGAGACTCTGACTCTCATGTTTCTGAAAATACAGTGCAATAGAAAGGAAAATGTTAAACCACACATAGAAAGGACTGCAACCCAAATACTTCCAATGAAGAGAGGCTTGGCAGTGAGGGATGTGATGGACTCACATCAGATGGTGAGTCCATCGTTCAGTGTCAGGCATAACACGTCTACTGAGGGTGGATCTGCCACACTGTCGTGCCGAGGTCTTACCCTGCAGTGCAGCTGTCCTCACTAACTATGAGGGCACACACCCTACACGTTATTGATTATCTGATCACATCTAAGGGCTCTGAACATCCTCTGACAACAACTCCTAGATCACTAAGAGGAAGCCCACAGCACAATTCTGTCTTAAAATTTTTCAGGAATACATTTTCTGGAGGCCAGAGAATGGGCCAGATGAGAGTTCTACAGTATCGGTCCGTGCTGAGAGTCTGATCCTGTGATTTAGGCTTGTCATCTCTTTCAGAGGCAAAACCACGTGTAACTTTTCTGTGTCTACCCTTTGCTGGCTACCATAATGCCTTGTTCTTAAAAAGTGGTTAATAAATAAATGGGAAATGCAAAGACATTTTACATGTCATAATAGCACCTTCAACCCAAGGTGTTGCTCAGTAACTTATGATATTGTTTAGTCCTAAAACACTGATTGGCTCTCCTGGTGAGATTACTAAATTTGGAAGACTTTAGAAAAGACTTTCAGTTCCCTTTCTCTGTAACAGGAGGGAAGTTTCTATCTGGACACGACTCATGGTTCCCTGTTCTCTCCCAAACTCTAACTTCCTGTGTGTTTGAGGGAATTTCTGAAGGTGCCTGAATGAGGTCTTCCTGGTGATATCAAATGGAGAGGAGCCACTGTACCAGTCGGAGTTCAGACAGGAAATACAAATCCTTGTAGACACTCTAGACAGGATTGAACCTGTTACACGGAATTATTCCCTTTTTTTTTTTTTTTTTTTTGAGACAGAATCTTACTTTGTTGCCCGGATTAGAGTGCCGTGGCGTCAGCCTAGCTCACAGCAACCTCAAACTCCTGGGCTCAAGCAATCCTTCTGCCTCAGCCTCCCAAGTAGCTGGGACTACAGGCATGCGCCACCATGCCTGGCTAATTTTTTCTATATATTTTTAGTTGTCCAGCAAATTTCTTTCTATTTTTAGTAGAGACGTGGTCTCGCTCTTGCTCAGGCTGGTCTTGAACTCCTGAGCTCAAAGAATACACCCGCCACGGCCTCCCAGATTGCTAGGATTACAGGCATGAGTCACCGTGCCCGGCCAGGGAATTATCCCTTAAAACCGTTAGGAAGCCTGGAGGAGCACGAATCAGGGCAGACCCCTAACTTCACAAGGTCAGGAACCCGCAGGAAGTTCTGCTGATGTTGCAGCTCCTCTAGAGCCCTCAGGGAGTGGCATGTCTTGGGAACACAAGGCTGCTGCCAAACTCACATCTGTGAAACTGTTCACGGTATGAGATGGCTTCAGCCTAATTTCCACCTCCCAAGTCTCATAATATCAAGTTTCACTGGAAAAATGTATGCCATGTTCAGAAACCTGAGGACAGGGAGAGGCTGGGAGATGTAATATTCCTACTTCTATTCCCTGAGATACAGACAGAACTATAGAAGTAAATGGGAATTTTGTAAAAATTACTAAATGCAAATATATTTGTGTGTGTGTGTATTTGTGTGTGTGTTTGTATATGTACATGCATATGTGTATCTCCACCATAGCTCACTCTAGTTCTCCCCACAGTGCCAAGCCTAAAATCAGAGGACATATTCTTTTGGAGTAATAGGTTAAGGCTTAGAATTGAGAGAGCTTTTGCACTGGGCCCAGATCGAGTGCGAGAACCGAATACTTCATTTGTTTGTATGGTTTGCATTCTGAAAACCTCCAGCCCCTTCTTGTAAATTACCTTTCCCTTTCCCTTTTCCTCTTGCACTCTGGGTCTTCACGGTGTTTTCTCCCACTGAGAACTTCCTACCAGAGACGCTGAGGGGATGTGGATCTAGGCGTTCCCTTTTCAACCCAACACAAAAAACTTTTCTTGTTTGTGTCACTTCTCCACATCTTGAGAGGTGGCAGAAGCTAGTCCGCTGAAATAAATCTCTGTTAGAATAAAAACTGTGAACTGTTGCTATCAACAAAGGTGCTAGGGTGCTGGGTAAATGGGCCTTCCTAGCATGTCTTCTGTGATCAAAGATCTCCATGATGACTGGGCTCATCTTTAGCCAGGAGGATGACAGCTTGAGAGTTTGATTCATTTTGTCTTCATCTCCACCTGACATCTGATGCTTTGAAGACCAGAGTTCTCTTTATACACTCCTCCAGGGGTATAAACCTGCCCTCTTTACTTGGGTAGTCTTTGTTTGGGAACCTTGAATCCGCATCCTAGAATATTTTCCCTGCCAGCCAACTACAGGCTCCATTGCTATAACTTGAGCACCTGCAGTCAGATTGTTCTATAATCCCCAATTTTCTTAAAGGCACAAACTGAACCTTATAACTGAGAGATGGTGAAGGAAAAGATTAGTTTGAAAAATCACCACAGAAGTCTAAGAGTGGTTGCCTTCAACAGCTGCTCCCACAGGGCCGATCAACGGCTTGATTCCCTCACTCAGCACCTCCTGTTCCTCGGACACTCTGCAACTTGTTTTCTGCCTATCATCTTGGCCATTCCAAAGCCGACACAAGTAATTAGGATACAGGACATTCTAATGCAAAATTGTTTTCATCTTCTGGAAAAGTGCACGCCCTCACCTGTGCATCCTCCTTTAGCCAAGAATAGGGAATGATTTTACTCAGCCATCCATGTAGGACAGTCTAGAAACTGCAACTTTAAATATTATGCTCTGTTGCATGAGGTCTAAAGTGTGGAACCTCATCAAGGCCTGAATGATTTTATGGAATTCAGATGTGTTTGTGTGTGCATACACCTGTGTGTGTGTGTGTGTGTGTGTGTGTGTGTGTGTGTGTGTGTTCGGAAAGGAGAGCTGGAAAAGTCTCTATTTTGAATCAATCTAATTTATATAAT